>VDFB02358134.1:35852084-36026630 GCA_007258455.2 Sequoia sempervirens | reverse complement strand
AAAAAGGGATGAAAGGTGATTTCAAACTTAATTAAATAAAGGATTGATTTATTTAATCAAGGAGGGTGATGTTAGGATCAAGTTGATTTATTTAATTTAAACTGATCACTTTAGGAGATTGATAAATAAACTTGATTTATTTGTTGAATGGATGAATATGACCTAATTGAATGCATGATGCCAATTTTGCGTGTCTACAACTATTGATGCAAAACTAATGTAAAATGCAATGTTTGAAAACACAACGTGATCTGCAAGAATGAACTAAAACATGAACACATTCATAACAAAAATGAAAGAGACTGAACAAAGTGCACATGGAGGCAGATTGTAGACTTGAGAAGATTCTAGAATGCTGAAAAAATAACTATTGATGACTAGTGGGACTCATTCACCACTGATGGTGAATCAATCCTCCTACTAGTAAAATCTCTTGAAACAAGTTTCTGACTATCAGGAACTGAAATCTAAAAATATCACACTTTTTAGTCTTTAGGTGGGATTCATTCACCACTGATGGAGAATGAGTCTTCTTCCAAAATTCTATGAAATCAAGGGTCAATTCTGGAACTCCAGATCTGCACTTGTCTTCTTGTTAGATTGACAGAGTCAAATCTACAGAAAATGGACTGTAGGTTGTCTCCAAGCTTGAAATAGGGTTTTGTTGACTTGAAACACTTTGTTGAATTCTTGAAAAATCTGCATACACAAGTCTAAAAACACACTTACAAAAGGGGAAAAATTGTTAAGGGTTAGGTTATAGGGATTTTCCTTCATCAAATCCCACTTTGGTAATCAAACCCTTAATGAAGAAATGAAATTGAATAAGAAAGGAAATGATGAATAACAACATGCAAATGTCCTAAACTCACTACAAGCTTGTTGAAGAAATTTGAAGATATGTCAATGGCTTCTCCAAGAATACTTGATTGATGGCTTCAACATCAATTAGGTGTAAAATGAATGGAAAAGCATTTATTTGTACACACTTGTGCCCAAATTACCCAATGATACCTCATCACAAGCTGACACAAGGTATTTTTAAATAAAAAACCAAAAGAAAGTTTGAATTATATTGAATTTGGGGCTAAGAGGGACACATTCGCCACCCATGGTGGCGAATGTGTCCCACCTTGGGCTTGTAAGTGGGTGTTAGGAATTATGTTGCATTTAATGTTGTTTGTCAGGTTTACATTCAAAAATACACTTAATTAAGTCTTGTGAGTGCATAAATGGGTCAAATAAAGCATAAGAAAGGTATAAATAGTCAAAGTAAGCCTATAAAAGCATGAAATCTTGTTACAAGACTTTAAAACACTTTAAAATAGGACTTAATAAGTGACGAAAAGGTTATTTTAGGTGAATTATAATGGAAAGAGTCTAGAAAAGTTTAGAAATGTGTTACAACACTTCACAACACCTTCACAAGACACCATAATTTGAATATTTAGGACCTAATGTGAATACATAAGTTACATTAGAACATTAAATCAAAGCAAAATAGACCAAGCGTCATAAGAGAAAGACCTAAATAACAATGAAAATGTCAATGATCCATTTTTCTATGGTACAATGACATACTTGAAAACCATAATGTTGATCACATCAAGCCTGAGATGCTTGACTCATCCTATCAATTTTTTAGCTTCAATTTGAGAAACAATTGGAGTAAAGGACTAGAGTATGCAAAGGAACCAAAAAATGAAATAATCTTTGGTTCCTGGGATGGTGGGGATAATGGTATTTTTCAGAATATCCCTAGTATGAATGAAAGAAAGAATGCTATGGGGTTTGATGAGTCGAATTCTCAAGATAATAGAACATTTGGTAACATAGTTGGTTTATACTGCTCTAATGTATATGAGCACCAATTTGAAATGAATCCTGTGTATGAAAATTTCTTGTTCATCACACAAAGTGAATGTGTACCATTGGATGGGAACCTTGGAAGGAGTGTATATGAGTATTTCCATCTTAATAAGTAGAATGAATTTGCTATCAGTTTGAATGATGATAATGATCAAATGGATTATGAATTTTTCACTTTCCCAGACTAGTTAGATGGGCATTTGATGGAATATAATGGCAGCCTAAGTTAGATAGAATTCCACACTAATCATATATTTCAGTTAACACTTGAATACAATTCACAGAGGGACATGAATAAAAGAGATGATTGCATGGTCAAGCACATATCTATAGTGGTTGAAAGTAGTGGAAATAACATGATTAGCCAGTGGACCCTTCATGATAGTTTCTTTAGCCTTAGCATGGTGCAAATGGTTGAAAACGAGGTTTTTGATAGAGGCAAGCACTAGTTTTAAGGTTGGTTTGGCCCTATAATTTGTGTAAATATTGCACATAAGTTGTTTAATTTTGGTTTTGTTTTCTTGCTTTGTCCTTGCTTTTGGTTCTATGTTCTTGGTATGCTTCACCTGAGATTCTATATTCTCACTTTGTTCTAGAGAAACAAACATCATCAACTGGAGCCACTAATGGAACCTTCAAATTTTTTGATTCCATTTATGAAAATCCTGCATTTTTAAATAGGCCTCTCATCTTTGGACTTTTGGGTTTTGCAGTATTATTATTTTGTTGTCAATTTCACTTGGGGAACCCTTAATTATAACCCTTTCAAAGTTCTAATTTTTCGTTGACCTCATGTTTCCCATTTCTAGTTATATTGAAACTTCTTATGTCATTGATGATCATGGAATAATTTGTCCCTCATGCCTAGGCCTAAGTTTCTTTTATAAGGTTGAATTAAAGGCATTTTTGACCTTTACATCCTTTGGATTTCATGAATTAAGAACTTTTGAGCCCCTTTTCTTATGTCGTCCTAGATGGTCCCCTTCATTAGAACAACTTGTGGGCACGTGCTTAAATTTTTTCACTTAAATCCCTTCGGCCATCTCTATTCGTTGGTCATTGTAGATAGTTTTTGAAAGGTATTGAAATTGGCGATGAGAAATGAGTGGTATTTCTTTGGTTTTTCTCATCACAAATAGTGTTGAGAGGTCTTGATATGAATCAGCAATGGGTGATTCTCTTTCTTCTCCTTGTATTGTTGAAATTTCATGTATCGCTAATAGCTTTTGAGACTTGAATATTGAAATAATGATGAGTGATATGAAGTATCTCCAGTGCTTCGCGTATCGTTGATGGGTTTTGAATGTTAAGTTTTGTATTAGCGATACATGATGCAAGTGTTCTATGTAATTAATGGGATATCTCATCACTAATTTCTTGAAAACTTTATGAGGAGAATTTATTTTGTATTTTCTCCTATTTCTCATCATGAATCCTTTCCAAAACTTAAGTTTCAAAATAGAAATGAGCAATGGCATCGTTTGTTTAACTTTCTTTCACTAATTTGAATTGATCTTATGAGAGATGTCTTTTGTATAAATGATTTTCATGTAGGTGCACGTGTCTTAATCTTTCTTCATTTTTTATCTCCCATAGTTGATGTGATCCAGAGTTTGAAGTTAAATCAGTGATGTGCAATGGGAAAATGAACGTGATCGAGGATGGGCCATAATTTCAAGGGCTAAGATTTCATCGTGTGGATGCTTGCATCATTGATAGAAATATTGAAGGATGAAATGTGTTAGCGATAAGTGAAAACTATTGAATGAAAAGGAAATGTGGTAGTATCTTGAGGACATCGTAGTGAGTGAGGAAGAAAGTAGCGAGGCGAGCGGAGAACCGTTGATGTGGTTTTAAAATAGAATGATCCAATGAGATGAAGTTCATCATGTCAATATTCTTGTTGCTGATTGAACCCTAGAAAGATGGGGCAAGCCCATAATGAGTGATGGAATATTGAAGGACTATTCTCTCCAAATTTTAGCCTTGTGTACTTCATCGATATTAATGAAGGAGCATGGATTGAGTTGGTGATGCATGTCAATTATCAGATAATAGGTGACTAATGAGGATTAAGGGTAGACATGGCAACTTTTTGAGGTGGCATCATCATTTTCTAGGAACAAGTTGTAAAAGATAGAAATGTTGCTCAAGGTTTCCATTAATGAAGTTTTAAATCCTCAAAGATTGATAGTTCAGATTCAAAATTGGGCTTCTAATTGATCAACTCACTCTCATGAAGATCTCTTCAATCATTGATTGCAGCATGCTCCAAATGATCTATTTAATGTAGAATGTATGTCGTTTGATCTCAACATTTTTAGTTCTTTAAAATTGCTAAGTGTGGTTCATAGAAGGCATATGCGAGTGTTGAGCTTTCAATTCTAAAGGTGTTTTTTTCATCTTGGGTAAGTTAATCTTCATGTGACCTTTTTGTAATTCATGCTCTAGTTTGCCTAGCAGTTTCATATTTCTAGAGCTGGTTGTGGTTCTCAGGGATTGTGGGTGCGCTTTCTTGTGAATTTGATTCAGAAGCTTTTAAGTTGGTTAATTTCTACCTATTTTAGACTTCCTATCCTTAACCCTATGTTTTGTAAAATAGGAAACTTTTATGTGCCAATTCATCCAGCTAGGAGGCCTAGCCAGTTTAGCATGTTTGAGTGTCATTAGGATATGTTTGACCAAGAAGACCCTACTACTTCTGTGGTTCCAAAGGTTAAAAGGAAGGCCCATGGTAAAAAGAAGAAAAAATTGTCTAGAGTACCTACAACTTAAGAAACAAGACTATTTCTGAAGAATTGGTCAAGTTTGAGAGCAAGGAGTAGGTTGAGCCTATTGTAAACAATGATTTTTGTTAGCTAAAGTGCTTAAGACTCTTCTAAGGTTTTTCACCTAAAAGGGTAAAGATTTGGAACCAAAATGAAATGTTCACATTCAAATATTGATGTGATGTGGGTATTATGTTCATAGGTGAGATGAACTAAATGCTAAGAACTAATAAATTGAATTGATTATGTATGTAAAACTAAGAAATGTAAGGTGCTGGAAAACATAGTGTTGTATGAAAAGATGAACTAGAAACATGCACAAATGAAAACATAACTTAATGAAAATGAAAGGGGTGCACCTAGATGTATAATGCTGATGTTGGAAGGTTATAGAATGTTTCAAAAATAATTGCTAATGACCACTGGGACTCATTCACCATAGATGGCGAATTAGTCCCACTTCTGGTAAATTATACTAAAAAAGTTTTGGGATGCTGCAAACTAAAAACCTCAAAAATCACTTTTTCCATCTTGGTAGTGGGACTCATTCACCACTGATGGAAAATAAGTCCACCTACAAAAATCTACAAATTCTAAAGTTAACTCTATGGGTCCAGATCTGTACTTGTCTTCTTTTTGGGTTGATGAAACTAAAACTATAGAAAATGGGGTTGAATGATGTCTCCAAGCTTGAATTATGTCTTTGTTGACTTGAATAGCTTTGATGACTTGTTGAAAACTTTTCAACACCTATCTCTTTGAGAAATCTTCCTACAAGACCTGCAAATACACATGCAAAGAGGGGAAAAATGGTTAAGGGTTAGAGTATAGGGATTTTCCTTGGTCAAATCCCACTTTTGTAATCAAACCCTTGATAAAGTAATTAAATAAGAAAGAAATGATGAAAAAATAACATTGAAGTTTCATGAACTCACCAAACCCTTGTTGTTGAAGTCTAAAGGTATGTGAATGGCTGCTCCAAGATGCTTGATAATTGAATTATTGAATGATGCTATGATGCTCAAATGATTGTTTAGATGGATTGAATGCTAGAATGAATTCTTGGATGAATGCTTGGATGAGTTATTGGATGAGTGGGGGTTAAAATGAATAGAAAAAAACTTATTTATACATGTTTATGCCCTAATAACCCAAAAATACATCACAGGCTGAGCTAAGGTCTTAATGAATAAAAACCCAAAAGAAATTTGAAATTGTTTTGAAATTTTTTCCAAGAGGGACTCATTCACCACCCATGTTGAATGAGTTCCACTCAAGGAAAGCATGTGGATCTTTGGAATTAAGTTGTCTTTAATGTTGTTTATTAGGTTTGTACTCAAGAATAAAATTAATTATGACTTGTAAGTGCATAAAGGTGCAAAATAAACCATAAGAAAGGTGTATTTGGTGATGAAAAGTCTTAAAAAGTGTGATATTTTGTTACAATACTTTACAACACTTAAAAATAAGACTTGGTAAGAGAAAAAAGGGAATAGGGTATGTGCAAGATCATGATGGGCCAAAAAGTGGCAATATTATGGGTATTTGTAGGGTATGTAGCTGACAACTTTTTTTTAACCCAAAATTGATGAAACGAAAAGGGTTTTTAGAGGACATTCTCATCTTTCCACCAATATAAATTATGCTTTAATTTGAATTTAATAAATTATTATTATTTATTTTCTATTAGAATTAGGACTAAAGTCCTGATCGATATGCTGATTGAAAAACATCTATAACTTTCAAATGGTATCACATTTTTTGAATCTAAAACATGTGTCACATTCTATACTTCACATACTATAGGATTAAAAAAATAAAAATTAAATTTAATGAATTTGTGACCAAGTTAAGGTGGTCAAACATACGAGTTTTTGTATTTTTTAAAATTTGTTATAAAAAATTCATAATTAATTATTTACGTGGAAAAAAATTACAAAAAAATATGCATCACATCTGGAAATGAGTTCTCTACTTATATATAATATAAAAAAATACTATCATTTTATTATGGTTAGGGTGGTCAGACAGACACCTACTTCTTATTTCTTCCCTGAAATTTAAGTACTGTTGCATTGAAATTTCAAATTTTCACCAAATAGATTTTATTTATTTTTAAATAAACCTAGTAGTTTAGAAACTACATTCAATTTTCTATAGATTCTATTCTTACATATTTTTTAAATAATGTAGATAACTTATTCAAATTTTTATGTCAAGTTGACTAACACTAATTTTTTGGAATTTTTTGCCACTTAAGGGCCTAGTTTTTCCATGATGATCCTGCACATACCCAATATTTAGATGAATTATAATAGGAAGAGTGTAGAAAAGTGTAGAAATGTGTTACAACACTTCACAACACCTTCACAAGATATCATAAAGTCTTAATGAATTATATAGATTCAAGACCTAATGTGAATATGTGGGCCATATTAAAACATTAAATCAAGGTGAAATCAAGCCAAATAAGCACAAGAGTGGAAAAAACAAGAAAAATTAAAAGGGTTACTTTTTTCATGTCCATATTTATCCCCCACTTTAGTGAGAGGATGAACTTGCTTCAAACTCACACTAAAGTAGAGCAATTCATCTCACGAGGAGTTCAGATGTACTAATTCTTCATAAGATGGAACAAAAATGATCAAGAGGGATGATCAAGCCTCTAGGATGAAGATCACATGGAGCATCAATCATAAGTACAAAGGAATATACATGAAAGTGATGAGAAGGAATGAAGGAAATAAGAGAAAGCTTCGATCATCTATCCAACTCACTATGGATTAGATCTAGGCTATTTATTTGGAACAAGAAATGTTATACTCACTCTGGGGCAAATAAACTTATGGTTTTCCAATAGGTGAGAAGGCCCAAGTATACTCACTCTGGGGCCACAAATCTTCTGGTTGTCCGTGGGGTGAGAAATCCACAAGGTGGATACAAGGAAAGTCATGCATTGAAATGGGATTCCTGCTAAACCATATCAAAGTCATACCTCCTGATAACTTTGATAAAGTGCCACAAAGAAAAAAATCATTTTGTGCTTCATGAGACAATCAAAGCTTCATATGCTTAGAACTCATGAACAAATGCAATGGCACCACAAGCATGCAAGTTGTGTTATGCAAGGTGGACATGTAAATGAAAAATGTAACATGTAAAAGGAATGTTCAAATGAGTCTTTCTTATTTCATGAGAGGTTTTAACTTAGGGAACATTGTGTCTAATGTCTCCAAGAGAGGACCAATCAAAGAATAGAATATTCAAAACTTAGGGGATGCAGTGTGTCACATCAGGCCACTAAGAGGAATGCAATATGCTAAGATAGATTGCGCTTATGAAGGAAACTATACCCAATGTCATCCACAAAGTTACAAACACATCATTTAGAGTAAGAAGGTTGCAATAAGAACCAACAAAAATGCAAATGAATAATGCAAATGTATGCCCCCACTTTAAAGGAATTGCTACACACCATCCTATGAGCAATTACTTTAAAGTAGCGAATGAAAAATGAAAACAAGAACATGATAGGAGATCCACCTTGGAAATAGCCCCTATGACAAGTCATATGTTTCCAAATAAGGCTATGCCATGTGAAGGAAAAAGGAAGAAAAGAAAGAGGGATTTCCCCCAAAAAGGAACACACCAAACACATAAGGGATCTATGGATTTGGGGTCAGTATGCTCATTGTTGCAATGTTTTTATTAAAGAGATCAAAATTGTCTTCATTCCCCAAATACACATAGAAGCAGAAGAATGGTGCAAAGAGAGCGAAAAATAAATAAAAATAAAGTACGTTTTGGGTCAACATGGAAGAGAAATAGGATGTCTCAATGCTTTGCATCATCTACAAAAAGAAAACACAAAAAAAATGTGAAAAAGAAAAGTAAAAGGACCGATTAGGTCAACATGGAAGAGAAATACATCTTTATGCTTTGCATCATGCCCAAAAGGAAAAAACAAAACAAAAGTGAAAAAGGAACGATTGGGTCAAAATAGGAGACAGGGCGTATCTACAGGGTATGTGCAGGATTAGGATGGGCCAAAAAGTGGCAATATGATGGGTGTGTGTAGGGTATGTGGCTGATGACATTATTTAACCCAAAATTGATGAAACAAAAAAGGGATTTTAAAGGAGATTCTTAGCTTTCCACCAATATAAATTATGCTTTACTTTGAATTTAATAAATAATTATTATTCATTTTCTATTTTAATTATCACTAAATTCCTGATTGATAGGCTGATTGAAAAACATCTATAGCTTTCAAACAATATCACATGTTTTGAATCCAAAATATGCATCATGTTCTATGCTTTGCATACTATAGGATTAAAAAAAAATCATGAAGTTTTGACCAAGTTAAGGTGGTCACAACGAGCTTTTATATTTTTTAAAAGTTGTAGTAAAAATTCATAATTAATTATTTACTTGGAAAAAATACAAAAAAATATGCATCACATCAGGACATGAGTCCTCTACTTATAACTAAAATATTATAAAAAATTATTATCATTTTATTGTGGTTAGGATGGTCGACAGATACCTACTTATTTTTTCCTTGAAATTTAAGTGCTACTACATTGAAATTTCAAATTTTTACCAAATAGACATTTTTTTTTTAAAATAAACCTAGTAGTTTAAAAACTACATTCAATTTTCCACAAATTCTATTCTTACATATATTTTAAATAATATAGATAACTTTTAAAAAATTTATGTCAAGTTGCCTAACTCTGATTTTTCCAAATTTTTTGTCACTTAAGGAACTATTTTTTCCATGATGATCCTGTACATACCCTACACTTTGCGTCATCCACAAAAGGAAAACAAAAAAAAAAAGAAAAGAAAAAGGACCGATTGGGTCAACATGGAAGAGACATAGGGTGTCTCTACACTTTGCATCATCCCAAAAGGAAAATAAAAAACAAAAGAAAAAAAGAAAAGTAAAAGGCGAAAGCAATAGATGACACAGAAGAATGGAGGTACAAATAGAAGAATTGCATGAAGATAGGGAGAAAATCAAATGTTATGTCATGGGGGAACACGATATACACATATAAATGCAAAAGACTAGTAAGATAGATGCAAGTCAACCGATGAGCAAGTCATTCACTTCACAATCATGCTCAGTGTATTGTGAGGGAGATTGACTATCCAAAGGGACAATTGCAAGTGTCTAACTAGGGGAAGTACCATGTTCTACACTTGTTGTAGGATATTTGTCAATTAAGTTTATGAAAGAGGAAAATAATGTATTCAAATCATTATGCACTTCTTTTTCTATTTTAGGGATCTCATCATTTCCATCTAGATTAATCATGACTAGAGGATGAATGCTAATTTCCAATGAAGGGTGGATCAAGAGTTGTGGTTGTTGTATCGAATCATTTTGTTGTGATTGGGAAGGAGGGTCATTATGTATTGCTTCTATCAAAAAATAATGTTCATTTTATTTGTTTTCTTCACTTTGGAATTGACAAGGAAGGAGATGGTGTTGATGCCTATGCTCCCTAGCACCTCAATTTATGTTGATTCTATTTTGAAGTTGTGTGGGTGTAAGAATAGGTTGCTCCACCATAGGTTACTTTTCTTCCCTAAGAAGAGGAATAGAAGTAATCATGGGAGGAGGGTCAATCACCTGCTCTTTTACTTATAAACTTGTTTCCTGTGAGGGGACATGATGGGGTTAATTTCATTATCTCTTGGATGTTTAGATGAGGAATGTAAAGTGTTTACTTTTGGTTGATCTAGAGTTGGTGGTTCAGGTTCATGATGAAGCATTGTCTCATCAAGGATGGGAGTGTCAGAAGTGGATGGGGATTGGTTGCAGAAGGACAACTCAAAAATTTTATTTTCTTTAAACTTTTGATTAGTGAAAAATAAATATTTGTGAGGTGTTATGGGTTCCATGGGCTCTGGCCAAAAGGAATCTAAGGAGAAGTTAGCTTTAGTAGATAAGGGGTTAAAGCCACTATGGTTAATAGTAAATATATCTCTGTCATGTAGAAACTTTAAACATTTATGTATGACTGAAGGAATATCTTTCATCAAACAAAGCCATGGGTGGCCTAGCCATAAACAAAACTAATCTGATTGTGGAACGATGGAAAATGTTACATTGATTGTCTTAGGTTCTATGTGTAATGGAGGGTAGATCGATCCTATCGTAGGGAATGCAAAAACATTATGTGTTTTTTTCCATGCTATTGGTTTGTCATAAATATCTTGATAAAGATCATTTAATACAAAAAATTATTTAGTGATCACATTCTCACCACAACCAGGATCTATAAGTATCCCATTAGTGGGCTTATCATAAATACGGACAGCTATGTAAAGAGGACTATTGAGAAGATTCAAAAGAATGTCCTTAGAAGAGAATGTAATATCAAGATTTTTCTTAGGTTGGCCCTTATGAGGGCTAAAGTATATCACTCCTACAAAATCAACCATAGGATTAAGAGAAGTGGTATGCATAATAGGATCAGGATGTTCAATATTTTTATGAACAGTCATCGTGCATTGGTGTTTTGAGTTTCACTAGCTTTGAAAAATGACACATGGTATGTTTAGGCATTGGATATGTAAATATTTATAAATTTTGATTGGGTGGGGCAATAGACGAATTTTCTTTAACACAAATAGTTGAAATGGATAGATGGTTAGTATCAATGAGGTCTTGTATTATGTGTTTAAGAAGCTTATATGGTTCTATGTCATTTCTGTTTTGTCTATGATAGTGGAAATAAGTGTTTGGTTGAAAGGTTGGAGGTAAAGGTTTAGTTGGATCCAATGGTTTAACAGTAGGAAATGTAATCATTTTTTTCTAAAATAATTGGGTCATGGTGTTATGAAGAGTTTTTGGTAAAGATGTAAACTATCTTTTAGATCTGTATAGGTAAAAGGTATCACAACTTTAATAGTTGTTACTTGGTTGTTGGTGGGTTGAGGTGATTTTTGAGGAAGGGGGTTGAATTCCAAGAATCCTTTGTTGGGTTTGTGAAAGGGTTGTGAATGGTGTGAAGTGCTAGGTTCATATTTTTTAGTTCAGTTAGTAGTGGACTTGGCATCATGACTACTAATTGAATTGTGATATTCACAAAGGGTTTTGAACAAGTGCATGAAAGAGGGAAATTTCATCATGTTCAATTTATCTTGGATGTGATTTTGCAAATTTTCAATAAAAATATTTTGGAGATGGGAATCAAGAACCTGGACATCAATTTCGGCATATAGTGATTGGTACCATGAGATGAAATCAGTTACTTTTTCATCCACGTTTTGTTCACATCTCATGAGATCAACAAATTTATTTTTGGGAGTCATGTGCACTTGAAAGTGATTTATGAAGGTATCAACTAGTTCATTGAATGAAAAAATTGAATTATTTGGTAAGTTTGTAAACCACTCCAAGGCAGTGTCCTTTAAGGTTTTGGGAAACATATTTGCCAACAGTTTATTGTCTAGAACAAAATCACTACATAAAGTTGTGTAAGCAACAACATGATTATTCAGATCGCCCTTCCCCCCATGCTTCTCAAATATAGGTATTTGAATTCCTTATGGCATCAGTGTTCTTCATATGTCCAAAGATAATGGGTTGCTATGGACATAATAGCTTGGTTGAGAATTTTGACTTTGGCTTATGGTGGATATTTGTTGTTGCATGGAGGAAATAGTTTGGAAGAGTTTTGTGATGAGAGGATCAAGATAAGTAGGAGGAGGTGGCAGAGAGAATCGTGATGGAGTGTATATAGTAGTAGGACAAGTGAATGGAATGCTAATAGGTGGTAAGGTGGAAGAGTAGAAAACATTTGATGCCATAAATGAATTAGAAACACTAGCAGAAATAGTCAAGGAAGGAATCACATTGCTAACCTGTTGCACTGTAGTTGTAACTTGGGGAGTGGTATAGGTAGGTATGGATGCTACAGTTGCAGGGGGAGGAATGTAAGGTTCACCTTGGCTACCCACAGTGTTTGTTGGTTGAGTTGTACTAGAGGTGGAAGGAATGTGTTTATGGTATATCTCAACAATTTTTTTCATAACATCTAACCATTAATTACATTCAAGCAGACGATGGATGCTATCTATAGTAGGAATTATGGTGGTTGAAATGTTTTCAAGACACATTTTTTTGTTGTAAATGTGCTAATTCTTCATGAATTTTGATGATTTTTTCTTGCACAACATGATCGTGTTTTGTGTCAAATTTCATGTTATGGGAAGGAAAGTTATTGCTAAAGGTGGGATCCATTCCTAATGCACTATTGTCAACACTAGGAATAGTAGCTCAAGACAACCCAAGGTCTACAACGAGTGTGTTATCATGGGAGGCCATGAGTCAATAACTTCTTCTCACTAAAGTATTATAACTAGGGCACCAAACACTCATACAAGGGCTACTAAAGGTGGGGTGGATTCAAATGAAATGTAAAATATGAGTAATAAAATGCTAATAACAAAAAAATTGGAAACTGGAATAGATATACAATAACATAAAACAAAAATGCAAAAAATGCCTACAAAATGCTAGAAAATGCAGTTCAGAAGGTGCAACTAGACTGATTTGCCCAGGGTGGTGAATGAGTCTAGGGATGATTTTTTTTGAGTTTTTTAACATCCTCATAGTAGCCAAAAAATATGAGTGGTCAGCTCTTCCTCTCCATAGCTTTTCATTAAGCTTTAGGAATGAATGTGCAAGCCTCACTACCAAAGTCTCTAAATGAAGATACACCAAGCTTGACATAGGACCAAGCCTCCTCAAGAGTCATATGTTGTAATGCCTTGTGAGGTATATGATTTTGAATATAATTGGAAAAATTAATTGCCTCAACCTAAAATGAAGAATGCATATCTCATGAATGAATCATATAGTTGGCCATCTCTTGTAAAGTTTTGTTCTTTCATTGAGCACCACCATTCTACTAAGGGGTGTATGGAACTATAATATAATACTATAAAACATGCTTAGTGAAAAAGTCCCTAAAATTTTGATTAACATACTCCCCCATTATCTACACATATGTGTTTCATAAAAAGACCTGTCTAGTTCTCCACAAATGCCTTAAATATCTTGAAATAATGAAAGCTATCACTTAAGAAACTACACCCATGTACGCCTCGAGAATTCATAAATAAATGTGAGCATATATTTGGTCCCTAAAAAGAAGAAGTTGGAAATAACATGATGTGACTATGAACCAAATCCAAAGGTTCCTTAGCATGTGTAGCTATTCCCATAGGAAAAGAATCTAGGTGTTGTTTACCAAGAACACATCCTTGACAAACACCATCAATATAGGAAATATTATGGATCCTAGACACCAATGCTTGTGTACTCAATTTTTGGAGAAATCTGTAGTTGACATGACCAAAAAATTCATGCCACAACATGCTCATAATGTTTGTATGTGCTATGAAGGATGCACCTAAATCAAATAAACTCTCAAAACCATCAAATCAGTATAAATGAGAAGTATCAACACTCCTAGTAGCCAATATAATATGAGGATCATGAAGGTAATGAATAACTACATCATGAGGTGTAAAATCGACTATCCTACCAGTTCTAGACTAAAAATTTTGATACAAAAAAGAAGGTTGGCGGAGATATTAGGAACTACAAAATTACTTCCTGAAGAAAACCACCCTCAAGTGTGATAGTGCATGATCCCAAAACTTAAATTTGTGTAGAATAACCAACTATAATCTGAGTAGTACTACAATCTAAAAGGTATAAGAACAAATCTTGAGAATGTGTCATGTGATGTGTCGCACTAGAATCAAGTTTGCATGGAGATATAGAAGGTAAGGCCCTTGCAAAAAGAGCATGACCTTTACTTCTAGATGAGGAGGAAGATTTAGGGGTGGAGATGTTATGCTAGTACATGGATGCCTCCAAAGCTTCTAATCTCTTCCAAAATTGATTGAATATATGTCCCTCCTTACTACAAAAACTACAAGGTTCAACTGATTTCTTCATTGTCTTAGAGGAAGACTCACCAAACTTAGATGTTTTATCATATCGAGGAGTGGTGGGAGGTTTTTGTTCTAACTTCTAAGATTTTTTAGAGGAACACTCACTACCTAATGAACTATTTTTCTTGGGATTTTTTTCTTGTTTTCTCTATTGGATGTCTATGCTACCAATGCTTGAGTTTTAGAACCAAAAAGAGGTCAAACTAAACCAACTTATCTTGTTCATGAGTCAAACGATCACAAAAACCTAAAAAATAGGCATGGTAAATGCATTACCCAATGCATGTATAGTGGAATAGAAAGTAGAAGAGAGGACAAGAAATGACCCTTGAAGCTTAGACATAATTAGAAAAATACATTCTTTGTCAGTTTTATCCTTCCCATAACCTTGCAAAAGAGATATGAGGTTTTAAACCTCTACAAAAATTCCTTAATTGAGGGGTAAGAATCAAGTACAAGTGATGTTAGTTTTTTCATCAATCTTGAGAGATCTATACTAATTTATGGTGCCAAAAAGATCACTTAATCTCATCCACATAGCCCTAGGAGTGTTGAAAAAATCCAATGAAACAAGAGACTGTCTCAAAACTTGCAATGAAATCAAATCTATATCCTCATCTATCTTGCTCCTATGCTTAAATATCTATAATTGATAAGTCAATGCTAGTTGTATTTCATCCAAAATGAACCTTAAACCCAAGTAGAAATGAACATTCTTTCATATGATCTATCTAGGTATGACACTTATGTGGCATAAGAAATTTTAAATGAAGAGGTGTCCCCCATGATCGTTGTGGTTTTCAAAATAATGTGTGGTACAGGATTTTTGATCTATGATGTATATTCATATCCCTGAAAATAGGAAAAAAAAAACCCTAATACAACTTTGAGAGTGGAAAAACTTACAAAATAAAAATTCACATTAGAGAGATCCCTTCGTACCTAGTGAATATTCTAGAAATATGGACTACATAATGGTGTAAAGTACTAAAAGATATTTCCAATGCCTATTCATTTGCAAAACCAGAGTGTGTTTTCCCAAGTTATCACCTTGGAAGCCAAGAATAGAATGGTTTTCTTGAAATTACTATAGAAAATTTCAAGTAAAATATCAAGAAAAAATAATTGCAGATATGGAACGAGCTCGAAACCATCTTTCAAACAATATAATTTTTTTGAAAAGTAGAGTTTGTATGCCCAAGATACACCCAATTTTGTAATATTTGGACAATTCGACCATGAAAGGAAATATAAGGGCTAAAAATTAGAGATCTTGTTCATCTGAGGGTTGTCAGCTAAGCACAAGGGTTGAAGCTCTAAGAATATTATGAACGAATATTCCAAAAAAGGGCAGTGCTTAGTTTTTGGGACAAGAAGTTTTGATATTTTTTTAAAACTCAAATGTTCAAAATTTTGCATGAAAAAATGTTTTATGTAAAAAACCTCAAGGCTAGGTACTGGAGGTGGATATTATATGGAATATTGTAAAAGAATATTCTAAAAAAAATTACCTTTGATAAAAAATTCTGCCTAAATCAAGAGGAGCAAGAATTTTTTGCAAAAAAATTGTAAGAAGACATGAAAAGAAAAAAAATTTAAAACCCTACACCCAATTTTTTTCGTGCATAGAAAGTTGATGCATCGTATGTCATATGACTATATGGATCCATATAGATTAGTATACTTGTACAAATTTTTCGCTTCAAAAGTTGTACCCACAAAAAAAATGATTCAATTTTTTTTCTCAATTTTATTGTGAAACAACAGTTGATCTTATGGTTTTTGGCTACTTTAGAAATGATGGTGAGGTTTTTTTTGTGCCAAGAAGCTCTAAAAATTCACCCACCTCCAAAAATTACAGAAAAACACTAAAAATGTCAGATCCAATCCTATAACCCTCGATTGGAAAAAAATCAGAAATGAAGAATGGGTTTGCTAAATCCTTGCTCTGATACCATGTTAGATTTGTGAATAACGTGAGACACATGATCAAACAATGAAAAAAACACCTTCTACTCAAGAGCTATGCAAAACAAAGATTTGCTATATTCCTCAAATATAAAATAATTAAAGAATGAAAAATACAACAGAGAATGAATGCTTTATAAGAGCATCTGTAAAGGGATTAGATCATGAAAAGTGTCAGCATCTTGTGTGATGAGTCAAATTGAACTAATATTAGCTCTACAGTTAACATAATTAAGGATTGAGGTAACTAAGAAAGAAAACCTAATTTTAGCTTAAGTGCATGAGAATTACAATAATAATTAATTAATTATTCTCTAACACTTGATAACTCTAACAAAAATAATTATTTTCACAAAAATATTATGATCAATAATATATTTTATAAGTGACTTTTAGTTTAGCCTAAAATTTTTATTTATATCAAACAATAAATATATATAGCTAGTTGTTGATGTCTAATGTTTATGCAAGTTGATTGGTTTAGTAAATACTTAAACACAAGGTGTTACTAGATCTATATGAATATGTGAGAAATATTTAGGATCTAGAGTTAATTCTATAAAACCACAAAAAATGGTTGGGGAAAAAAATAATCACAATGTATCTCATTTAGTTGAATAATTATTTTCTAAAAGATACCATATGAGAAGATGAAGATTATGCATATAATGTAATACCCACCTATGTTTATCTCTTGTCTTACCATTATTATTAATTTTCTGATATATTATAATTTCTAGATATAAATAAAGTTTGGTAGTTATCCTATGAAAATATTCAAATTGATTTATGCTTAGTTACATTTTTTGTCATATTTATGCTAACCTTATTTAAATGTGGCTTGCAAAATTATATTTTTATTATTTAATAGATTTTATGACTTGCTAGGTGAATTTTTAGGTTAATACATAACCATGTTAAATATTAAAAAATTGATTGGAAATGACTCATCTCTTAATGAAATGATTAATTAAGATTGATAATATATAAAATTTTGTAATGAGATTTCATTGAACATAACAATGGACTAATAGCACTTATTGCTTCAACTATAATTTTTTATATTTTATGTTTGCAATTAAGAGTGTAGACCCTACAAGTACAATGGTTGATTAGGTGACATGTGGAGAAGTAGCTCATGGATTTTACTAATAACTTCCACTTCATCTAAGGAACCAATGAGACCATCCCTATGTGTCAACTCATTCACCTTGTTACTATGGGTATGGAAGACGTAGTGGAATTTTTAAGTTCACAATTGTGTTTATGCATTGTATTTTTGTTCTATTTATTATTAACATTTTTTCACTTTTATATGTGTTAATATTTGGGGTTATTTAATGGATTTTATGCACTTTTAGGGATTTCTGAGTTAACTTGATAATTTAGTGTTTTAAATTAAAATTTTTATAGAAACTTATTTATTTACTTATTTTAAATTATCTTGTTAATTTTTTCTTGATGTGAACTACAATAGTCATCAGCCCATGCATTTGATATAGTTCCTTCGAGTTAAATTATATAGCCCTTTCAGTTTGGAATATTAAAAATTTCTACAATTTTTTAAATTTTAAGTATTAATGTTGATTTTATGTTTCTTTTTTTGGGCCTCTTAGGTCTCAAAAACCCTTGTTTGAAACCACAAGAGGTTTCCAAGCTCTTGATATGTTTTTGGCTAACGTACAAGGCCAAATGATGAATTTGAACCTTCTTCTCTTCAAGCTCTACCAAACCTAGGTGGGTATACTTGTGCAACTGAAGTAGACTTAGATTGTGTGATCCCTACTCAAGCAATCTATCTAGAATGGAAATTTAAAGTGGAGAGATGTAGACCAATTTGGTATAAATTCTATAAGAAATATCAAGGTAAAGTTTAATATTTTTAGTTAACAGTTGTGAAGTTTGAATTTGGTATGATAAAACTAAATATAAATGGGAAAGACTAGTGCTTTGTTGCGTGGAACGAAGTTAGATGAAAGTCAAAGATGAGTGATTGATATCTAGTAGAAACTCTAACTATTTGGCATACCAATATTGGTTTATAAATTGTATAAAAATGCAAGAATATAATTACCAGATTCTTCTTAGTGATGCAAATGACACTTCCAAATTACTGTGAATGACTAGAAGGATTTAATCTTTACTTGAAATAACCAATTAATTATATCGCACAAGTACAACAAATGTGCATTGATAAATTAAATATATACTTGATATATAAATTTAATAAACAAAGAAATATCATCATTGGAGACAACCTCATAATATCTTCAGTTAATTCAACAAATAATTGATATGAGTAAGAAACCACAAAATCAGAGATCTTTTATTGATTTCTCCAAAATTTCATACATGCATCATGGCCTTTTGAAATAATAGAAATTATATCTATCCCTATTCACCTATTACTTTCTCCTATATCTAATCTAATAATTTCCTTTGGTTTTGGTCTCTCTTATTTATATGAGAGGAAACAAGCTTCAAACCAAAAGACATGTCCTTTGATAACAAAACATAATTATGAATTTAAAAATAACTGAAAGAAATTAACAACAAACATGTGTGTTAATGCATTAATCTTTGAGTAAAAGCCCATGGTCATATAAGAACTACTCAAATACTTTACTGTATGATATTTTTTCCTCAAGATTCCTACAATCAATCTTCATCAGAGCCTAGATATTTCTCCCGCCACTTATTTATTGTCAGATCACTCGACCATTTGAATTCTTGTGCAAATGTGAAACTTGTGAGATGAATTTTCCATCTATTATTGAGGATATTTCTAACATCTAGCATGAACTTTGTGTATCCACTATCCAAAAGGATAATCCCATCAATTAGAGTATGGAGCTTGTCAAGATTGATTTCCCCATAATCTTGTACATGTGTCAAGCCTTTTGGAATTATCTGATCAAACTATTCTTTCCACACATACATGCCCTTTATCTCATTGTCATCTTTGGATATTGATGGAATGAAGAGGCATTTAATGGAGTCAAATTCATTCCTCCTATTTTCCACTTTCTTCCTCATCTCTATCAAATAATTATACTCCTCAATTACACCCTTTATCATTTCTTGTGTTGGTTTGAGTCTTAGTGGGGCATCTAGATACCTTTATGTGGCTTTGCACAGAGTAGTCAATTTGTGATAGGTTGGTTGACACCTCTTCTGGAGCTCTTCAAGGATAGGGGAGTTAGCATTTATCTATTCCAATTCTTTAATAAAATTGCTAAAGATTTCATGTAATCCACCTATCTTCTCCTTCAATATCCCAATTATATGCTCCAATATCTTCTTTAGAATCTCCATGATATGATGCCTGACATCTTCCATGTTATGTTTCTTCAGTTTAGAAATTTCATCTTTTAATTGTTGAATTTGTGGATCTTTAGCCTAAACAGGTGGGTGATAAACAAATATTTCATCTCCTCTAACTATGGTATCATCAAAAAACTATTGCTTCAACTTCACATTCTCAATAAACAATTTGTTCACTTCATCATTTGACAATTCTAATCTCTTCTCATACTCAATGATCTTATTTTCCATATTTTCTACCACATCTCTAGTAAACATTGTAGAATGCATGGTTATAGTTGCATCTTCTGAAGGAGTTGTGTGTTTCATCATTCTTACCATGGCTGACCTCCTCATTTCTTGCACCACATCCAAAAGCCTAGGCTTACTCGTGTTCTTTTGTTTTTTCCACAAAGCAAGAGTTTGGGTAGTAGGGTTGTACCCTATTCCTAAAACACCTTCCTTTCAATCAAACTCAACTACTAACATTGGATCCTGTTCTCTAATCTGATCTAAAATAAAAAATTTAGATAGCTCCATCATAGGTATAATTGGCATATCACTTTTTGATACTAGCTCTCTTGTCTCCTCGAGGGTGAGATTGATATTACCAATATGTAATCCTGCAAATATTTCAGCGTGAATTTTAGCCTACTTTGATTAATTAGCTCCTATGAGATTGATCTTCAATCTCTCATCAAATTGTTTCATCTTCATCTTAATCTAGAAGTCCTTAAAGTCACTTGTATGGACAAAGTTATCATCTTCTATAAACTTCAAAGAAGCAACTACCCTGTCATCATTTTGAATCTCATCAACTCCCTCTTTTGAAAGCCTGATCTTGGGATCATGAGGCTCTTAACATTTTTTCTACTCTGCTACTTCCTTCATTTTAGTCAGAGCTAAAACTACCTCTTCTTCTTCATCATCACTTGAGCCATAATCAACCAATGACTCAGTCTTTTGTCTCTTGCCTAGGGTTAATGTGTAGGAGATGTAAGGGATGGATGTGTAGGTTATGGATGTGATGTTTGTGATGTGGATGCTTCATGAGATGGTTGGTGAGGTGTGGGAAGTGGAACTGACCCCTCATCTTGGGTCATTTTGTATAAATCATAAAACTTATCAAGAATCATTTGCATTCTATTGAGGGGGTTAGGTTCATCAACAAAAATTCTTTGAAACTTCTATTCTTCTCCTTCTTCTGATTTTCCCACCTCATCATCATTATCCATCTCCTTCTAGTCTAAAATACGTCAACAAAATATACCAAATTCTTTATTACATCCTCGTTAGGGTCAAATACATGAGATATGGCCCTCTTTGTTAGCAATGTCCTTCTGATCATATTGATATGATCCTCTTCACCACATACTCTTTTCTTTCAAGACTTGAGTGGATAATTAACCCTAATTAACCTTTGTAATTCCTCCAACATATCAAATCCAATAGACAATTCCTCAAATACTGTTAAATTAGGAAAAAATGTTCCTTTCCTTCGATTCATCATTAAGTCATGTTCCATCCAAAGCATCTTGCACATGAATTCTAGAAAGCATACTCCTATAGGTACAAATTTGGGAAATATTTGTGGTGCTTGGTCACAACCATACACTCTAGTAATGGTGTGTTGTGGCATGAGAAACTAATCAGCATAATTATGAGTACAACCAACTTCTAGCTTGTACTCTATAGGCCTCATTAGAATCATCAAAGATTCAGGTAACCTTGGTGTTGGGTAACCAAGGGTGGCTATCAATCTAACAACAAAGACGTCTCTAAATACAAAAAAATCACATTTTGTACACTTGTCCTAGATGTAACACCAATTCTATACTGGGAGTCTTACTCCATTCTCTTGTGTGCATATCTTCATTCTCTTAGTCCATTTCATTTCATTTTGGTACAAGATCAAATGATTCAAAAAGGAATATTTTCTAAAGGAAATGAGATCCTTAGCCTTGCTAACTTGCAACAAACCCCCGTGTATTTGTTCTTCAATTATAGATGAAAAATCAAATTCTACATTTGATTCAGGGTGTTGAATAATCATAGCCATCCTCATCAATTCCAAAGACATATTTTTTTTTGCATCTACCCCTAGTATTTGACACAATGCATGATAGGTGTTTTTGAAGTAAACCTGAAATATGAAATTGGGAAAGGCTCCAATTTTTAGGAAGGAATGGGGAGTATTTTGTTATTATCACCCCTCTTCATATGCAGGGGGAGCTCATCACTTCTATATGTTCTTCTCAACCTCTTTTACTCTTGTTCTAGTTTCCCAAAATTGACCTATATTACATCTTTCTTATTTAGGTTAAGACACTTGATAATGGCCTCTCTTGAGACATCAACCAAGCACCCACCATATGGAAGACTAAAAATTTTGGTTGGGGAATGGTAGCTATGAGCCAAGGCTTTAACTAACTCAATTTCAATGAATTTTTTTTGAACAATTAGTTTAGCTAGATCAATGGTCCACAGGTTTGATGCTGGAATCTTATTGTGTGGTCGATTTTACATGTGTTATATATGTAAAAAAAAATGAATCAAACACATCAATAAGAAATTATATCAAAAACAAAATATTAAAACAATAGAGATGCAAACTTAGTATCCTGTTATCAATGTCATCCTATTGTCCTCTATCTCCAGTGTTTTCATTGATTCTAGTTGGCTCTTAGATTGTGTGCTAGGCTCAATGAACAATATTCCTATAGAATGACATTGAATATGAAATGCATTTAATTCTAAGACATGATTATTATAACGCGAAACATGATTGCTAAAATGGAAGATTATGATAATACTATGAATAATAATACTATAATGATAATGCTAGAATGCTATAATGCTAGAATGCAATTAATCTCTAATTTATCTATTATGTGTTGTAACCCTTGCTTGGATTGGAAATGTTATTTATAGTGTTTTTGAAAGCTTCTGATTGGCTAATATGATCAACAACTATGAAAATTCTTGGTAGATCAAATGGTTGAAGATGGATGAGAGTGAAGAAAAACAAAAGAAAACAGAAAGAAAGATTTGTTTTCTTTTCTAAAAAAGAGGTAAGATAAGATGATAAAGATGAATTGTAAAAAATCATATTTTTGTGAGATTATGGAAAGATTTTGAAGAAGAGAAATAATGAATTATTAAATTCAATTATTCATTTATGGGTGACACATAGGTTTTTTTCTTAAAATAGAATATTTACCCCAGATTTGAAAAAAAATAGAAGATTTCATAATTAAATAGAATATTTAATTATGATTATGAAATGATATGGAAGATATTCATTTAAATAAAGATATTTAATTAATTTTTTAAAGAAATGGTATGTAAATGAAATTAATTAAATGAGATATTTAATTAATTAGAAGAAATATTTGAAAAGAAATATTTAAATTTGATTAAATCAAAAAGACTTAATTGAATTCAAAAAGTAATAAATAATTAAATAAATAATGTGTATTTATTTAATTAATCAAGTGGACATATGAATGTGAAATAATTAAATAAAATTGATTTATTTAATTATGACAGAAGAATAAAATGAATGAAAAATATAATTAAATTGATTAAATTTAATTATATGTAGAAGACTTTAGAGAAATTGATTAAATAATAAATATTTAATTAAATACTAGGATTAGTTAGACATGACCAATTTCATGCATATACATTTTTCCCCTCTTTGAAGTGATGTGTGAAACACATTGCTTCAAAGAAAATATTCCTTCTTCTGAAATTTGTTGTGTTTGAATTTGCCCCTTTTTTGAAAAATATGCCCCCGATCTAACTTTGATATGTTTCCGATTGGAAGATGTTTTTGGTGTTAATGATTCCCCCTTGGGAGGTAAATCACTAATGAGGATATGAGTTTTGGATAATGTATGAAAAAGTTGATTTAATGAGGAAATTTTGATTTTGATGTAATGTCAGTGATTTAGCTCTCAAAAAATGATGTATATCAATGCCCCAATTTGAAAATAAGGTCAAAGTGAGATAAAAGATAACATGAAAATAACATTCCAAAAACCCACTTTTGTTTGACCTTTAAAAGGTAAAAAGGGAGAAAAGGACAAGTCATTTGCACTTTTTGACTTTTAGAAACCTTTTGCTTTGATAGTGACTTGGCAAGATGGAGATTACATACCATAGACATATATTCGAGCGGGCCCACCGATACTAGAGACTAGTTGCATATGGACCACCGGTGAGTAGATCCAACCACTTTTGTGTTGAAATTTTCTATTTTGAATCAAAATTTTCATGTTTTTCCTACGGATTTAGGCGTAAACAATCTGTTTTAGCTCTTTTAGGAATATTTTAGCTCTTTTGATGTTTGTTTTAGCACTTATAGGATGCTTTTTGCATGTTCATTGTAGAAACCAATTTAGCGCATCCAATCGAAATAGTAGCGCTTATAGGATGTCATAGGAAAATTAGTGCTTTAGCACATCTAGGAAATAGTTTAGCACATTAAGGGTTGTTGTGCATCTAGTGAATAGAGTGGCACTTTTGATTAGAGTTTTAGCGCTTTTAGGGAAATAGCGCATAGAGGAAATGACTGAGCACTTCTAGGGCAAAGAACGACACATCTGATTTTTAGCATATCTAGGATACAAAATAGCGCATATGAGTTTTAGCGCATAGAGGTTGTAGATTAGCGCATCTAGGAAAAAGAGACATAATGTGTGATTTGATGAAAGTGATGAAAGAATGATGATGTATATTGCTTCCTTGGTCAAAAGATAGAGAAATTGTCTTATGATCATGTTGATAGGGATAGAAAATCTGATAAATAATTGATAAGTTTGTTTCCAAAATAGAAATCCAAGAGTAAATAGCTGATAACTTTGTCTCCCTTGTATGAAAAATAAAGAGTAGATGATTGATAGGACTTCTGATAAATTTTCTTTTGGCGATAGAAAATAAATAGTAGATGACTAATTGAAAACATATTTGCATTTGTGACTGAAATACAAATAGGATGATGTTTTGATTGTTGATAATTTTTTGTTCTTGAAAAAGAAAAAAAATAGTAATTGATGGTAGAGCAGATTGATGTGATATCCAGATAGATAGATTGTGTATTGATTGCATTATACGAGTCACCTAGATATAACACTTGATATGGGTCACTTGATATGAGTCTGATGAGTATGTGTCAATGATATGGGTCACAGATAGATAGACATGATTTAGATTGATTTTGCTTGATTGAGATTGAATCATTGATATGATGATGATTGATTGTCTTTGTAATAACTGAAAATAGGAGGTTTTGAAAAACCTCCAGATTAGGGAGTGTCACTCTATGGGGTGCGATAGGATACGAGAGCTAACACCAGATGATATAGCATTGATAGGGCTATGCGGATTAGGATTGTTGTTGTCCATGCCTCCAATTTGGGTGAACAAGAGATAGTTCATCGCACTAGTAGAGAGGTGGCATTCGGAGCACAACACCTTTCATCTACTGACAGGTGAGGTGACTGTGACTCCAGATGATGTTTATAGGATTTTGGGTATTCTAGTGGTTGGCACCTTTGTGTTCTATGATCACAAGGAGTTAGGTGGGACAAATGCTCTAAGGAGAGTCTATGGTGATGTGCAGATAGTAGGATATTGGGTACCATGGGCAGACTTCAGGGGGTATCCGACCTTACCTACAATTTTGGGTGCATTTATTGGAGGTCTCATTTGTCTGGATTGCTAGTCAAATGGACTATTAGTGGGATGGGGGAGGATCCTAGAGAAAATGCTGGTATAGCCACGAAGATATGCTTCAGGGAGTTGCATGTTGGCACATTTGTATCGTGACCTTCATCAGGTAGTTTATGGAGGTTCATCTAGTATATCATGTGGTGTGACATTGCTCCAGATCTGGGCATGGGAGCATATTGTTATGATGAGACTAGCCTATCCTAGAGTGAAGCCATCAGGAAAACCATATGTGTATGCATATGCCATGTTCCTTGTACAGCCTAAGCTAGGCAAGTTGGATTACTAGAGACAATGTCTTTGTGATATGGATGTAGTGATATGGCGGCCATACCTAGATTGCGAGCCATGGGATACAAATCATTTAGTGATTTTGTTTGTATGTATGCCCCAATTTTTTATAGGGAGGACCTCATTTATCATTGAGAGGTTTTTGGCATTGCGGGTACAACGATAGTTCAGATTTACACAGGGTATGCCTCAGGGTGTTACTCACTATGTGTGGAGCAAGGATGAGGCAGGATGAGGACCTGGCATTTCATATCAGATAGCCTATATAGAGTATATTTCTTTAGCGCCTGAGGCATGGGATGATAGGTGAGATATTGTTGATATTGGGATGTCTGATAAGTACATTGTTTATTATCATACATGTCCATTTTCATGGTTGACATGTCCTGATGAGCCAACACCCATTTTGGTGGTACCACAGCTAGGGAGATAGGAGGATGTGGTGGGTGGTAAGTAGGCAGTGGCTGAGGGAGACAATGAGGAGAGTGGAGAAGAGGAGAGCTCAAATGGGAGTGGTGGAGATGATGACAGAGATGAGGGGTAGGTGCTAGTGAGACTGAGGCTAGAAATTTTGGGTGGTGTTCAGATCATGTAGAGGCTGACGACTGGGATTCGACAGAGGATAGTGATTAGGGTTGCCTCCACCTCTCAACAGGGACAAATAGATACTCTGCTGGCCTAGGTGCAAACACTATAGGGACAATAGGTGCAGTTGTAGAGCTAGTTGGTTCAAGCATAGGGTTTGGTCACATAGCTATAGGCATAGACACAGGCAGAGGTACCTCAGCCTGCCCTAGAGCCACAAGTAGCCCAGTTGATAGCAGAGAGGGATTCTCTTAGATGGAGGGCAATAGAGGTAGAGGGTGTTGCTCAAAGGCTTATGGGAACTATAGAGTGCATCATTGTGAGAGGCCATTGTAGAGGGCTTTGAGATGGCCAAAGAGGTGGAGTATTATCGAGTTTGATACAAGGAGCTATGTCCTCTTGAGCATAGAGAGCCTTTCCCACAATCCCACAGTAAGACCAGGAGTAGGACACAGACAGCCACATAAAGCCTAGGGGTTATCGGGCCTTAATGGGATCTAGATGCAGGGACTAGTAGTAGGCCACCATCCATGAGACCAAATCCATCAGGGGGGTCCACCAGCCAGCCTTGAGCCATTTATGCAGGAGTGTTTATATTCATCATATTCTTGGAGCATGTATATTGATTTATGATCATATCTCATGTATCTTTATAAAAAATTTAGTTTCATTGGAATTTTGGACATTTGTATGTATTTTTAATGAGCGATGATATGCAGCGGTGATGAGTTTTGATGATGTGTTGCATTTGATATGATGATATGAGATGGATATGCATTTATTTCCTTGTTTATGTGATATGGAATTTGATATATAGTTTTGATGATTTACTGACTAACATGATTTGCAGGATGATGTAATATGATAATGATATGATGATGTGCAATATGATGTGTACTAATGATCTCATACATGTGGATGATGATAATTTTTTTTTTTAAATGCCATATGTGGAAAGGATGTGATATATGTAATGGCAATGTATGTTTTGCAAATGATGGGGAAATGTGATGTTTGTATGAAATTCTTGTGTTTTGATTTTTCAAAATGTTATAAATGATGATGATGTGATGGATGTTATGTTTATGAAATGCATCATGAATTTGTAATATGATATGTAATATGAATCAAATGTTGTATGAAAAATGATAAATAAAATGGTATTGAAAATGATAAAAGATGTGAATAATAAATGATGTGAAAGGATTAATAATGATGAAATGTATGATATGAAATGTAAAGAATATGAAAAAGATTGATGAGATGATAAAATGAGATGGAATGATAAAATGAAATGAAATGTAATGATATGAAATGAAGTGTAATGATATGAAATGATGAAATGGAATGAAATGAGATGATAAAATGTAAGGAGATGCAATTGTAAAATAAAGTAAATTATGAGATGATAAAATGATATGAGCTGATGAGATGATAAATGCTAAATGATAATTATATGAATAATAAGGATATGAAATTGATAATAATGAGAACATGACATGATGAATATGAAAAAAAATGATTAAATAATGATATGATATAAAATGAAATGAATTTGAATTATATGATGAAATGTAATAAAATGAGATGATATGTAAAATGTAGTGATAAGATGCAAAAATGTAATGGATATGGAAAATGGAAAACGGAAAACAATGATGTAAAATGAAAATGACATGGACATGAAAATGATCGATAAGATAATAATGAAAAATGGTTAATGAATAAATAAATGATATGAAATGATAAAGGATCGAAATGTTATGAGAATAAAAAAAAGATGATAAAAATGAGAATGTCCCATGATATGCAATGAAATGATATGGAATATGAAAGGATAAATAAATGATGAATGTTAAACTATATGATATGCACAAGACCTAGATGAAATGGTAATGAAATGATGATGAAACAAATGTCCAAATGTCCTCCACATATAGTCCAAAGAGACATGACAACTGTTGATTTATCTATTCAGCTTTGTTTAAAACTCTAATTCAAATCTAGTATGCAAATATATACATTGATCTAAATGAAATGCAACTAAATAAAACCAAATATTTGTTGAGCCTTAAGGTAGATTTCTTGAATCATCATAGAGCCTTATAAAATGTTGGAAGCATATACAAGCATCAAAAGGGAGATTAGCACCAATGATGACTTGAGTACAACTTTCATGATTTTTGATATAGCAAGCGAACACAAGCATCAAGGTATAATTGAACAAAGATGACCTGAGCATTTCTTGCATAAAAAGATAAAGAATAACCACCTTTTGATGCAAATGTGGAACTGTCGTCAATGATATGATTTGGAAATCATGTCTCATAGCATATTTGCACCAAATCGATAGTTAACCTCAAGACAATAGACAAAGAAAAATCATCCTCCTTCCTTGCCACTCTAGTTCAGTACATCATTGAGTGTGCTCCAAAGAGATGATATAAAAAAATCAAACAACCATTGTTCAAAATGTAAAACTTATATTCCAATCATTATTCAGATTTTAGATCATCCAGATATGAGTCATGATATGGTATTTTGCTTAAAAACTAGTGTGATATGGATCAATGGTTGGATAGTTGTTCATGGGATTTGATTGTTTGTTCACATGGTTGGATCTGATGTTATTTTCTAGCTATTTTGGTAAAATCTAAAAGTTGATTTCCCCTGAGTATGTCAACGCTTGCCCCCAGTATTTGACACAACCTGCTAAAATGGATATGTACAACATTCAAGCCATGGTAAGAAATTATTGCTTTAGGAAAATGATGGCAACATGATGCTGGTACGACCCTAAGATGATGAAAAGATGCATGAAATGAAGGCTGAGAATCCAAATACAGAACATGAAATAATAGATGGAGAGCTACAAATAGCGTTTGTTTGCCAAATTTTCACTATTTATTTTTATTGCATTTTTCTGATTGTTTTTTTTTTTTTGTCACTACCAAGATGCCTATTTGCCAGGTTTTCACTAGGGTAACCATTTTTTTAGGACTTTTTCTAATTTTTTTTGTGTTTCTTCAGGATGTGTTATGTTGTTTTTGTGATTTCTTTTAGGAATTTTTCTTATGTTTTTTGTATTTCTTCTAGACTTTTTCTGATGTTTTTGTATTTCTTCAAGACTTTTATGGATGATGATGACTTCTTCAGACATAATACTTTTTCAAGTGCATGTTGTTGATGGGTTCGCCAAACAGGTCCCCTTCTGGTGTTGACAGCTTGTATGCTTCTGAACTGTATACTGCTATGACCACATACAGACCCAGCCAATTAGGTTAAAACTTTCCTTTCTTCTCTTTATCTTATTGATTGTGTGGGTTCTCTTTTAGAACAATATCACCAACCTAAAAAGTACGTGGTTGAATATGTGATTATAGCTATGAGTCATCATTTCTTGATATGCTTTCAAATGATCAGTTGCTCATTGTCTCTTTTCATCAAGAAGTTCCAGTTCTTGGAGTTGGGAAACTCTATATTCATCATCTATTATGAGACCTTTTAGTGATACTATAAGTGATGGGATCTCAACTTCTAGTGGAAAAATGGTTTCTGCTCCTATTGGTGTTCAGATACTAGTTTGGTAGGCCCATAATGCAGGATTAAGTTGAACGTGCCAATACTTCCCTACATCATTCGCAGTCTTCTTCAATACTTTCAGTATTGTTTTGTTTGAGGCTTCTGCTTGGCCATTCCCTTGTGGATAAAAAGGTGTTGAGTATCTGTGTTGAATATGGAATGTCTCACAAAGTTCTTCAACATCCTGATCCTTGAATGGTCATCCATTATCTGTGATGATGGAGTTAGGAATGCCATACCCAAAAATGAGATAGTTTAGTATGAATGCTGAGATTTGTTTGCCAATGAATTTAGTGAGAGGGACTACCTCAATCCAATTGGTAAAATACTCTATCCCTGTGATGAACTTGTGTCCATTCAAGGATGAATGATGAATCTTTCCAACTAAATCCAACCCCCATTGAGAGAATGGCCAGGTTAGTACGAATGGTTGTAGTTCCTATGCTAGTGCATGAATTATATTTCCATGTATCTGACATTTAGAGCACTTCATTACAAAAGTGAATGATTCCCTCTCCATTGTAGGCCAGTAGTAACCCATTCTAATCAATTTCTTGGATAAAGTTAATCCACTTGAATGAGTACCACACATGCCACCATGAACTTCTTTTAAAGCCTTATCAGTTTCTTCACGTTCAACACATTGAAGTAAAGTACCATCAAGACCATGGCGATAGAGAGTGTCAGTGATAAAGGTATAGCGAGAGGATTGACGGATAAAGTTGAGGCTTTTGGTTATGGGATATGTCAAATGGTAAGATGTCATCTTTTAGGTAGGTATAAATTTTTCCATACCAAGGTGAATCGAATCCTACCAAATGGAAAATGATTTGGCTTTTGGGTGTGTCATAGGCAGGCTTAAATGATTGTTCCACCATAAATTTGTAGTGAGCCAGAGTTTATGAGAGTTGTAACAATGAAGTGATTGTGGCCATAGCGTCAGCTACCTTGTTATCAGGCCTTGGAATTTGTATCAACTTGATGTCTACAAAGTAATTCTTGAAATCATCAACCATTTTCTTATATGGCAATAATTTGTCATCTTTGGTCTGATAGTCATCATTGATATGGTTAATGACTAATTGTGAGTCACCCTAGACTTGTAATTCTATGATTCTCCATTCCAATGCTATTTTGAGTCCAGTGATTAAAGCTTCATATTCTACTATGTTATTAGTGCATTGAAACATTAGTTGATATGACTGAGGAATTGTATTTCCTTGAGGGGTGACAAAGAGTATGCCTACCCTCAATCCATGTTGAGTAAATGAGCCATCAAAATATAATAACCAAGGTTCTTTGATTATGCCATGAAGACATCAACATATGGAAATTCAATGTGCATGGGATGCTCTACTTGTAGGGGTGCTTCAACTAGTTGGTCAACAATAACTTATCCTTTTATTACTTTGGGATCAATATAATGGATATCAAACTCGCTTAAGATCATGACCCATTTTGCTAACCTTCCTATCAATGTGGCCTTGCTTAACAAATATTTGAGTGGATCAATTTTCGCAACAAGATTGATTAAATGAGTTAACATGTAGTGTCAAAAATTTTGTGAGGAAAAGACCATAGCTAGGCAAGCCTTCTCAATGAAAGTGTAGATGAGTTCATGACCTGTTAATGTTCGAATCATATAATAGATTGCATGTTCTTTTCTTGTAGATTCTTCTTGTGCTAACAACACCCCCAAAGATGTCTTTGTGGCAGTAATGTATAAGATGAGTGGTTTTTCTGGATTTGGTGGTATCATAACTGGTGGGTTCATTAAGTACTACTTGATTTGTTGAAAGGCCATTTCACACTTATCATCCCAATTGAAAGGAACATTCTTATGTAGTAGATGTGTGAAAGGTAAACATTTATTTGCTAGTTGTGCAATGAATCTTCGTATAGATTGGAGTCATCCCTGTAGTGATCTCAACTAACTGATATTCCTTGGTGGAGGAATTTCCATGATTTCTTGTACCTTGGCGAGATCTACTTCAATTCCTTTTGTTGAAACTATGTATCCTAGGAGTTTTCCAAATGTGACTCCAAAAACACATTTCTTAGGGTTGAGGAAAACCTTGAACTTTTCCAACCTTGCAAATATTTTGGATAATATCTCGAGATGTCCTTCTCTTGTGTACGATTTTTCTAGTACATCATCAACATAATCTTCCATGAATGTGTGCATCATGTCATGAAAAATTGTAGTCATAGCTCTTTGATATGTAGCCCCAGCATTCTTTAATGCGAAAGGAATGAAGTTCCAACAATAAGTCCCCCATGGACATGTGAGAGTTGTTTTGTCTTGGTCTTCAGGTGCAATCTTGATTTGGTTATAACTAGAAAAACCATCCAGTAGTGAATACATGGAATGGCCAGCCATCAGATCCACTATGGTATCAATGCTTGGAAGAGGGAATTCATCCTTAGGACATGCCTTATTAAGATCTCTGAAATTTGTGCATACTCTAACAATTTTTTTTAGGCTTTGATATAGGAACTATGTTGGGGATCCATTCTGCATAGTCAATAGATCTTATAAATCCCTCATCGAGGATTTTCTTAAGTTCTTCTTTAACTAGTAGTGCCACATGAGGATGCATCTTTCTAAGTTTTTGTTTCATAGTTTTTACTCCTGGTTTAATGGACAAGTGATGCATTATAAGATTAGGATCAAGACCTGGCATGTCTACATAAGACCAAGCAAAGTTGACTTGATTTGTTCTTAGAAATTCTATGAACTTAGGTACTTCTTTATCTATCATTGATGTAGCTAACTATAGAATCCTTGGTTTCTTTGTAGTTTCAAGATTAATTACTTTTGTAGGCTCAATCAAGATAGGTGATCACTCGTGATAGTGCTCTGAGAGAGTGTCAAGCATCCCATCATCTGGTGACTTAAAAAGGTTTTCACCATCTGATACATTCTTTGTTTTATCTTTTGTTGTTTGATCTAATACTGCTAGATTCTGGTTTTCACCATTCGATCTTTCTTTTTTATTTTTATTTTTGCAGCTAGGAAACTTGACTCTCCTGACTAAGGATCTCATGCCAAAAATTGCTAGTGGAACAATCATTTACATCATCTATGGAAAGGAAGTTTATGATAGATTCATCGGTTGGAAACATAGGTATATCTAGAGGTTCAGATAGATCCCAATCGATGAGATCAAGATATATTAGCAGTAGTGGGTCATTAAGCTACATGAAATCGGTAATGGTTATGGTAATAACGGAAGTATCTATAGGATCCGAGGTATGCAGTAAGTCAATGATGGTATTGTCCTCATGGTAGTCTTCTTTGATTAAATATGACTCGGTATCACTAGAATCATAGTTGCATTGTATTTCAGATTCATGTGGTTGGGTCCTTGAACCTTCTCCTTTCATTAGAGTAGGCATATACTTGTGTACCACATCATCCTATTTGTCACTCTAGAATTCCTCATTATGGATGGTATCCCATTCATATTCTCTAGAGTCTGTGTCAGAGTTATTATTAATGAAAATTTGAATTCTTTTTAAGCATGCTTCCCTTGGATCAGAGATTTCTTGCAATGTGAGTACAATATCATTCAATTGTTTGGATGTTGTTTATTTTGAGCTAGTATCATAACCTAGTCATGTTTTATCTTTTGCAGCAAGTCCTGGAGGATCAATAGGCTCAACTACTCCTTATTTTCATTTTCTGATAGGACCATTACCCTCATAGCCCATCTTTTGCATGATTGAATTTCCCTTGCCATATTTATCAGTTGGTAACTTGATATCAAGAACTATTTCATCTTCATCTTTATAGAGCCAACTTAGAATATTTCTATCCTCAAGATCATCCATGGGGAATTTTTCTTTGATAAAACATCCATTAAACTTTGTATTTGGCCTTGTTGGTGGTTGCATTGATGTTGATGCTACAAATATCTGTTGTTGTGTGAGAAGGTTACCCATGTGACTGAGGTGATGAAGATAATTAGCCAAAAAAAGAGAATATTCTCATACTCCATTGTCCTTGAACCATAATTTCTTTTCAAAGCTTTTGGTTAACTAACTGATTTTTGTATCAACTTTGAGAGAAGTATTAGCAGGAGCTTCTCGATTATTGGGAACCAAAGTATCTTGACTAGCTTTGATGTTGGCAGAAGTTTAAATTTCTGAATTGTTAGTTGTTGTTGTTATTTCTTGTCTTTCACAAGGAAACTTAAGACATTGATGATATGTGGATAGGACAACTTTCATTTCATGGATCCAAGGACGACCCAACAAGATGTATGTGAGATCACGATCTAATTTTTGACAGAAAGTATTTTTGATTACAAGTCCTACTCTAATGGGTAGCATGATTAAAGCTTTGGACACTCTTTCCTCATCATCACAGGCTTTGATAGTAATTTTTCTTCTAGGATCAATGGAGTCCTCAGAAAAACCTAAATCCTGAATCATCTTCATGGTACATATGTTTAAACCGACACCTCCATCTATTAGAACATGTCTGACATGAAACTTGTGGATCATGACTTCTAATTATAGTGATGAGTTATGGGGATGAGTCATGGAAAGATCATCCTTTTTAGAAAATGAAAGGCATGTGGGTGAGGAAAAATGTCCCACCATGGCTTGAAATTGATCCACATTCAGATCATCAGATACAATTTTTTCAATGAGGGCTTTGTCTAGAATTTCTTTATGCCCTGGGGAAATCTTCAGAAGTTCAAAAATAGAGATCTGAGTGGAAGTTTTTCCAAGTTGATTAATTAAATCATATCGATGTTGAGGGAGTGGCACAATGGATTTTGAAGGAGCACCTTTTAGGAATACTTTAGCTTATGCCCTTGTTGTTACGATAACTTCTCCATATTTTGCTTTCTCTTTGACTTTTATAACATTAACCCGCTCATCATCAGTGTAGATATGATTGATTATATGCTCATTAATATCATTCACATTTTTTCATGAAGACTCACCCTTTTGATAGTTGGGCAAAGGATTTCGAAATGCTTGGTGGTCTTCGTTTGATTGTTGGTTCCCTTCTATTGTGACAATGTCTTTTTGATTAAATCTTGAATATAATTCTTTAAAGCTTGGCAATTATTCATACGATGGCCTTTACATCTATGAAATTCACAATAGTACATATCATTCCACAATGGTGACTTCACACTGGGTTCGAAGTTACGTTGAGGCAGTAGGGTAATAATTTTCTTTGCCATCAAGTCTTTAAGGGAAAATTCTAGAGATTGCCCCAATGGAGTAAAAGTTCTTCTATTGGAAAAAAATGAAGATAATTAGAGATTGATGTTTAATGTATTTCCTAAGGCATTGTTGTTTCCATGATACCCTTGGTTGTTGGTATTACTTTGATTTGGAACAAAAGTTGGATTTTGGTTATTCCTCAGAGGAGGATTGTTTCCTTGGTTAACTAAGTTGACATTGTTGTAGTTGTTGTTGCGAGGAACACTAAGAACAACTGGCTTAGCTGAGACATGATGTGCATCTACAACACCATCATTCACCATGTGTTTGTTGCGAGTCCAAAACCTAGATTTGTCATTGCAATGATTTGAGGAGCTAGGATTGTGTTTATCAAGTTTGATTATCCCCCTCTAGACCAATCCACTTTCAATTGTGATTTCATTTTCAATCATATTCTGAAAAGAGGGAGGACAATGAGGATTTAGACAATAACTCATCTCTTGATCCAAGTTGTTTATAAATGTAGTGATCTTTTCCTTTTTAGGAACATGACGTGGATATCTAGTGAACAATCTTCTCCATCTCTAAAGAAATGTGATGAATGGTTCACCAGGTTTTTGCTTAGCCTTGCATGGATCAATCATGGTTATTTGGTGTTGTATGTTATAAGAATATCATGAGACGAACTCATTGATCAATTCTTGAAATTTTTTGACAGGTGGTGTGATTTTTGATAACCATTCCATAGATTAGCCTCCAAGACCTCATGCAAACACATGCATTAAGTATGTATCCTCATGAGAAAATTCCAAAGTCATGTTTCAAAAGTCCCTAATATGTTAAATTGGATCTGATTTCCCGTTATAACGATCAAACTTTGGGATTTCACAATCCTTAGGAAATCGGATCATGTTGAGATGTCGATCAAAGGGATATGGACATATATCATTGAGAGCGTATGTCTTTGTTATGGCTCCCCATTGTAGATTTTTAGTTTTTCCTTGTAGTGTTTTAACTGTTTAAGTCAAGGCACCAAGATCGAATAAGGGTGTTTCATTAGGATTACTCTTTGTGTTCTTAGTATCAAAATCATTAGGTAATTGAGCCCCTTTGTTAGCTAGATATAGGAAATATTTATGTTCATCGCGTGCTAAGATCTTTTCTACTACTTTGAGAAATTTAGGATCTTTTTCAGCTTCTCTAAGGTGACGCTCTTCTTCCTGTTCATCATCACTATCCTCAAGGTTTTTTCTCAGATCTCTGTCAGAAGTAAACGGATCCTTTGCTCCTTCATCCATGTTGTCTTCAAAAAGAGGATTTTGACTCACACTATAAAGAGGATCACTATTTTCACCTTCTATTTGAGTTCTTGAGTTATGATCTTCTTGTTGAATATCTTCCTTTAGTTTATTATATTGTGATCCTGTAAAAAAAAGGCAGATGATTTCAAGATGTTCTTCTAAACTTATATCATAGTTTGATGATTGTAAACAATGATGATGGGTATGTGTAGGATCATGATGGGCCAAAAAGTGGCAAAATGATGGGTATATGGCTGACGACTATTTTTTTACCCAAAATTGATGAAACGAAAAGGGTTTTTAAAGGAGATTCTCAACTTTCCACCGATATAAATTATACTTTACTTTGAATTTAATAAGTAATTATTATTCATTTTCTATTCAAATTATGACTAAAGTCCTTATTGATAGGATGATTGAAAAAAATCAATAGCTTTCAAATGGTATATGCATCGTTATGTTGGTTAAATGTGCCAAAATAGTTCCCAGATGTGCTGAAGTACCTGCAAAATCATTGAAATAAATTATGAATGCTCTGTAGAAACATGTGTATGCGCTTCAAAAATCCTCATATGCACTAAATATATTTTTTTTGCTGAAAAACCCAAATTCCAGAACATGGATCCTTTCAGAAAACCTACAGATAAATATTAAAAATGGGGCAATGCCCCACGGTGGGTGCTAGAAATGTGTGGTCAATTTTATGCATGTTATATATGTAAAAACAAATGAATCAAACACACCAATAAGACATTAGATCAAAAATAGACTATTAAAACAATAAAGATGCAAACTCAGTATCTTGTTATCGATGTCATCCTATCATCCTCTATCTCTAGTGTTTTCATTGATTCCAGCTGGCTCTTAGATTGTGTGCTAGGCTCAACGAACAGTCTTCCTAGAGAATGAGATTGATTATGAAATGCATGTAATTCTAAGACATGATTATTATAATGCTAAACATGATTGCTAAAATGGAAGATTATGATAATACTATGAATAATAATGCTATAATGATAATGCTAGAATGCTAGAATGCAATTAATCTCTAATTCATTTGTTGTGTGTTGTAACCCTTGCATAGATTGGAAATGTTATTTATAGAGTTTTTGAAATCTTCTAATTGGCTGATATGATCAATGATTGTAAAAATTCCTGGCAGATCGAACGGCTGAAGATGGATGAGAGTGAAGAAAAATAGAAGAAAACATAAAGCAAGATTTGTTTTCTTTTCTGAAAAAGAGGTAAGATAAGATGATAAAGATGAATTGTAAAAAATCATCTTTTTGTGAGATTATGGAAAGATTTTGAAGAAGATAAATAATGAATTATTAAATTCAATTATTCATTTATGGGTGACACAGAGGTTTTTTTCTTAAAATAGAATATTTACCCCAAATTTGAAGAATAATAGATTTCATAATTAAATAGAATATTTAATTATGATTATGAAAAGATATGGAAGATATTCAATTAAATAAAGATATTTAATTAAAAATTTTAAGAAATGGTATGTAAATGAAATTAATTAAATAAGATATTTAAGTAATTAGAAGAAAGATTTGAAAAGAAATATTTAAATTTGATTAAACAAAAAAGACTTAATTAAATTCAAAAAGTGATAATTAGTTAAATAAATAAAATGTATTTATTTAATTAATCAAGTGGACATATCAATGTGAAATAATTAAATAAAATTGATTTATTTAATTATGACAGAAGAATAAAATGAATGAAAAAATAATTAAATTGATTAAATTTAATTATATGTAGAAGACTTTAGAGAACTTCATTAAATAATAAATATTTAATTAAATGCCAGGATTAATCAGACATGACCAATTTTATGCATATACACTTATCATTCTTATTTCGATGGAAATACTAGTAGAGGTTCCAACCTGACTGAGAAATGATGGGGTCTCTACAACCTTGATCTAAATCTCTAAAAAGCTTCTTGGGTCCTTTGTCAACTCAACTAGGTAACAAATAAAGCAATGGGGTCTACAAGGATGGTTTACTAGTTTTGAATTCAACTTTTCTAATCCCTACTTTAGCTTTCTTTGGCATCATCTTATGAATTTCACACAGAGTGATTAGTAAAACTTACTCGATGATATAATTTTCTTTAAAGAATTTCCTTTACTCCTGCACTTTGAGCTCGACTGTAATCTAGTTTTAGCTGCTATGAATGAAAAATATTAACTTACTTCATTTATTCTAACACCAAAATGAATTTACTCCCAACTCGTAAATTCACACAATTCAAATCATTGTATCGAGCTCAATTTTGTATTTCAATACTGACTAATGTGATCGGTGTGTTTTAATGACCCAACGATTGGTTTACCGTGCTACCTTCTATCACTTTTCACTCCGCTATGGTACCACAATATGCATTTTGTATATTTCTTTACTTTACTGCCCTACCATATATCACTTTTGGTTCTCCTGTTGTACCACAGTGTCTCCTTGGTACATAAATTCAATATATCACTCTACCGTGGGTTTCCTTTTTCCTTCCTATGGTACCATGGTATCTTTCTAGTACTCCTTATTAGTATACTACTCTACCATGGGCTGTGTCATTACCCTTTATGGTATAGAAGTTCCTTCTTCTATTACTATCCTTTAGTGTACCGCTTTATTGTGGCCTATGTCATGACCCTTTATGGTATAGCAGTGCTTTCTTCTATTACTGTCCTTTAGTGTACCGTTGTACCATTGGCTATGTGTTGAATCACCGAGGTATAGAAGTGAATGTGACAGAGTATAGTATGAGCTCCTTATACTGTCATACCACAAGCTTCTTTGTAATGGGCTGTGGTAGAGAGGTATGATGTAAGGGCTATGTGGAGTGTCTAAAACTATAGCGGTATGGTGGTAAAAGGTAAAATTGACATTATGGATGGAAAAAATGTGACTTTTTATGAAAAGGATAGTATGAATTTCAGATTCTAATTGATGAAATATTTATAATTTTTTTATTAAAATTCTATTTCTAATAGCGGATCCACTTGAGGATGAGTGATTTATCAATCACTGCAAGAATCCAAAATATCTCTGGGTGCAGACTCAATTTACAGAGGTTATAAAAATGAAAATTTGGTGAGGATGGAATGGAAATTGATATGGAAAAGATGGAGATGGAAATGATCATACACTACTGTACATGGAAAGAAATTTTGTATTTAATGAGGGAATTCTAGGATTGTCCATGTACTGCCAAGTCCTAGTCCCTTTTTTATTTTTTAAACTACTATGCATGGAAAGAGACTATTTTTAGAGGTTTCTTAAGAATTTTCAATGCATTGGAAATTCTTAATCCTCTTGTATTCTTCAAGAAAATAAGTGCTTTAGAAACTACCCATGTACAAACAATTCTTGTTCCTCTCTAAACATGTGCAAATAATAAGAGTCCTCCCCTCCCTTACCAATGATCACAAAGGGACCTAACCATAAGGCTTCAAAATTTCCATGCTTTCCTTTCTCTTGACATCTAGCATTCCACATTAGTACCAAATAATTTACCTCAAATTTTCTATCTTTGGCTTTCCTATCAAAAAGATATTTCTTTATTTATTTATTCAAGGGGTAAACGCTTTTGACCAGAGCTATGAACCGGATACAACCATTTAACAATACCACCCCAATGGGGTTTGAACCTTGGTGGCAAGAACAACAATGCCACCTATAAACCATCACACCATGCCAATACCGGCCTATCAAAAAGATATTTCATCTGTGATTGCAACTTCACATTTTTCTTTTGAGCCATTCTCCTTATTTCATCAGGTTCTACAAGCTACTCCATACTTTCCTCCATTGGTTCTAGAATATCTAAATCTTCTTGAAGGATGAAATTATAAATTGGTAAAAGGTTTTGCAATGGCATCCTAGCTTGTGTTCCATATACTAGTTCAAATGGGGACTTTCCAATCACCTTTTTTATAGTAATTATGTCTTCCCACAAAACCATTCTTAACTTTGAGTTCCATGTCTTCTTGTTTGTATCTAACATCCTTCTTATGATATTAAAGACACTTATTATTAGATTCTACCTAACCATTTGGTTGTGGGTGGTAAGGGGTAGCATACGAAACAATAATACCATATGTGTTACAATTTTTTTTAATTCATTAGACCTAAAACACATCCCATTATCTGTGATCAACCTTACTGGTGTACCAAATTTGGTTATGATATTCTCTATTAGGAAATTTATTACCACCTTGATTTTTGCTTGTTTAGTTGGGATTTCCTCCACCCATTTCATGAAATAATTAGTTGCTACAAATATCCACTTATGTCCCCCACTTGATTTTTCCTGTATTTCCCTAATAAAATCAATTCCTCATTGAGGAAAGGGGCTTTTACTTGTAAAGGTCTAAGGGGTAGGGCTCCTTGATATTTCAACTTTCCTGAGAACTTCTAACAAGCTACACACCTCCTTACATGTGCAAAAGAAACATTAAAAACCTTAGGCAAGTAATAGCCTACCTGAGAATTTTATGTGCAATTGTTTTGGCAGAGTAATGAACTCCACACACTCCTTCATGAATCTCCCTCAAGACATGTCTAGCCTGTGATTAATATAGACACAATAATAACATTCCATCCCTATTTTTCCAAAACATATCACCTTCTATGAGTACATACTTAGATGCTTGCAGCTTTAGAGTTCTCCTTTGGTTATCACTCAATCGTTCAGGGAATTTCATCTGTCTAAGATAATACACAATGTTTTTGTACCAAGAAGTATGTTCAATGCTTGCAACTGCACCTTCCTATTTTTCTACATTATAGATTTTGTTAGATTCAATGTTTGTTTCTACCATTAGTTTGGCTAGACCCTATCCCCTTACTAACTTGGTAATCTAAATTTCCATATCAATTTCTTAGATTTTATTAATCCATCTACATCTCTTCCCTCCCACATCTGTCTATACCAAATTATCTTTCACATCTGTGTGTGGTACTATGTGAACCCCAATCCTAATAGCTGCAAATCAAAGAGAATAAACACCTTAAGTTAGATATTGCAAGCATGAACAAGGATTCCCCATGAAATCCATCTACAAACTTTGAATTAGGAAAAAAAATAATAAAGAACACAATGAAACAAGAAAATATAGATTCAATCCTAATTAGAATAGCAAACACATGAACCCATGGGGGAATTGGTGCCAATTTGATGTGAAAATTAGCCCTTTCTCAATTCCTAAGATGCAAGCTTGATATGTTGATGATGATTGATCTACTTTTTTGATGAAGGATGAGAGCTCCAAGCCAAAAATCTGCAAAAACCTAACTAAGAACTCAATGGTGATGGATGGAAATGGCTAAATATTTTAGCATAATAACTTTGCATAATTTGTGGATGATCAAATGAGGAGTTTAGCCTCTTATTTATAGAATGCTAAGATGGATGAATGTCCAAAATAGAGCAATGTGGGACTAACATTCAACCAATGGAAAGATGCCACTTGTCAACTTGTGAATGGAGGAAGCTTGAACACATTTTGATCAATGTGCAAGTTTGAAATTTGAATTTGATGAAATGACATGTTTAGTGGGGATGAAAGATGAGTTAAATGCCAAGTGGGAGACATGTAAGAGACAATGTAAGAGCTTTAAATTATTTGTTGGATGGACACGTCATTTTGGGGGAAGATTTCAAATTTGAGGAATATTCCCACTTGGATGCCTTTTTTGAATGAAAATAGATGATTAATAAAACAAATAAATTGATTTTCATGTGGAAGTTGCAAAATCTAGAGAATTTGAGTGATTAGGATTAAATTAATCAAGATTTGATTAATTTAAGGGGAGATTTAGCTGATTTGACCATTTGATTTAGATTTTAGGATTGAAATAAATCAAAAAGAGATGAAAATGATTAAGACTTAGTTAAATAAATATTTTGATTTATTTAACCAAAAGGGGTGATGTTAGATTAAATTAGATAATTTTTTGATTTATTTAATTTAATTAGATGAACTTTAGAAATTTAATCAAATGATATGGATTATTTAATTAAATAAAGATAGGAAGATAAAATGACCTAGCTAATTACACAGAGACAATGATTTAATTAAATTGAGGGATTTATTTAATTAAAAGGGGAATTATGATGACTTTAATCAAATAAGGCTATTTGATATAATGGTTATACAGAGGGATAATTCAGAATGAAACAATATTAGTAGATCAGGATTGAGTGTGCAATATCAATCTGTATATTTTCTATGTCTACATTTTTCCCCTCTTTGAAGCAGTGCACTTGTTGCGTTGGTTCAAAGAATAATCTTGCCATGATCAAATGTCAAAAATTATCTTCTTTTTTTTTAGATGCCCCATTATTTCCCTAGCAAAAATAATTATGCTGGTATACTGCCCCATCAAGAGATCAAGCGAAGATGTTTGATTTGAGGGTTGATCTCTTGACAAAGAGGTTCAAGATCAGTTCAACTCAAATATTTGATGTAGATAGATTTGATGATGTAGACAGTCATGATCCATGGGTAGCCTTATGCCTATTTTGATACATTACACCGACTTGATCCTGATTTGTACCATGACAATGACATTATCAATGATGAGATGATTATGATGTTTATATGTAATGGATGATATGGATGCACATGATATGATATGATGATGCTTTCATGATTATGCAAATAGGTGATAAATGTATGGTTTATGAGATCTTTAGAATAAACAATCTATATTATGCAATGATGGGGATGAATGCATGTGGTATGATTAATGCTTTCTATATAGTATGATATGCATTATGCAGTATGCTGACGGTTTGTGGATATAGGATGGATGCATTATCAATGATTTATGATTGACTTTCATGGTACCATGTTAGCACGAAAAAAAAGAGATAGAAGAAAATAAGAGATTCCAACAAGACATGAGATAATGATGATGATGATGATGATGATTTCTGAGGAGTTGGTATTTTCAAAGGGCCAATTACCTTATGTTTGATAACACACATAGGCACGATGCATCAGGGTATAAAGAACTAGGATGGCATTGTACCTAATGTGATGGAATTTGACTTGAAAAATAGATAGGAGTATTCTTGTTCACACTTGACATATGGAAACCTTTCTAGGACGTACCTAACAAAGCAAGTATTCACCAAGTTATATTACAAGAACATCCAACAAGCGCAGCAGATAAAAAGATAATGATTGTTGCCTCATTCCTATCTCTCTAAATACCTTCATTGGGGATATCATTGAGGGGTGATCCCACAATAGTGGTTTACAATTTTTGGCCAAACTGGACACTAAAATAATTTTTTTTTAACTAAATCTTCACTTTCGGGCACCTATAGCGGCTAAACCGTAAGGAATTTGAAGATGATGAAAACTAGAGTTTCATGATATTTTGTCTATAGATTATAAATATATTTTTTTCAAAAAATTTGGAATCAGATTGTACTTCTTTTTCCATCTCCCTTGAATTTTATTTTTCAAAAAACAACATTTTTAAAAAGTGACGCTCACCATATAACGCATAACTTTTTTCCCATGAAGGATAAAATTCTAATTCTTTCAAATTTAGATTCGTAACTCTGATATCTATTGCTTCCACTTGGTTAGATAATTTTTTATTTAATATTTTTCTTTAATCAAGTTTCAAATTCAAACCAATTATAATTTTGACATAGCACGGTATAACACGTAACTTTTTTTTTATATTGAAATTAATTTATTTTTCTTTGTTGGATCAAGGAATTCAATATCTAGTGCACTAATTTTTTTTTTAATAATTTTCTATTATCCCACATGTGCAGAACAAAGAGCTTGATTTTTAGTGAAAAACCTACATTCACAAGAAATAAAAAATAAATATAATAATTAAATTAAATTCATTTAGTCGATATTGGCATGGTGTGATGGTTTAATGGTGGCATTGTTGTTCTTGCCACCAAGGTTCAAACCCTGTTGGGTTGGTATTGTTGAGTGGTTGTATTCTAGTTCATAGCTTCAATTCAAAAGCGTTTACCCCTTGAATAAAATAAATAAATTCATTTAAAATTATACTTTTTGGGAAGCTTATAATAAGCACTACATAATTACCAAAAATAAATTTTAAATGAATTCATTTGATCCCCCAAAAGGTAAATCAAAAGTGGTTTTTTATCAGCATTTTGATAGGTGTAAAGGAGACTCCGTTATAGGTATAGTCTAAAACTAGTGGGGTTCTATCCAAGAGGGTTTGATTTAGGGTAGTTTGATAAAACCCTCTTAAATTGGAATTCTTTAAATGGAACCTTTTAAGGCTTAAATCATTATATTTTCTAAAAAAATGTGATTTTAGCAAAAATTAGTTCCTCCCAAAAATTGTAAAACAACTTTGTGGGATCATCTTGAGAGGTCCTTGGAATGAGCATAATAAGATAAACCAAAAGAAAAAGATCAAGTACACAAACAACCCAGTGTTCTTCATACCTTCAGCCAAAGGGATGTGTTTTGATAGGATAAGAATCTAAGGTGATATCCAAAATGATGCCCATTGTCAGAATGATATATCCTAGGACATGGATTGTATAGGAGGATGATGGTTTGATAAGTTGATTGATAGGTTGTTGATATATGGTTGACTGACATGTTTGAAAATGATGAAGAGTTTTATTTTGCATTTAACGGTTTGTTGCTTCAATCTTGATTTTGTGTTTGAAGTTTTCTTGTTTTTCTGATTGTTGTGGTTGTTTTTGTTTGTTTTTCCAAAGGATGAAGGTGATGATCAATTTATTATGGATGATTCACTATTTCCAGTGAAAGTGAGATGAAACAGATGGAATTTTTCAAATATTTGGATTTCTTTTGATGTTTTCGGAATGTTTTGAGGTTGTTTTTGGTATTTTTAAAATTTTGCAAATGTTTTAATTTTTGAATTTTTGATGTTTTGGGGTTTTCTGATATTTTATGAATGTTTTTGGATTTTGTGTTTTTTGAATGTTTTTGGATTTTGATTTCTTTTCAATGTTTTTAGATTTTGATGTTTTTTTGATTTTTTTTTGATTTTGACATCTCGGGGGCTAATCAAAGATTAGCCTTTCCTATGTTTAAGCTCAGAGACGACGTAGTTCGGATATCATGTTGTCATCCCACAATAGTGGTTTACAATTTTTGGCCAAATTGGACACTGAAATATTTTTTTGTAACTATATCTTCACTTTCAAACACCTATCGTGACTAAACCATGAGGAATTTGAAGATGATGCAAAATAGAGTTTTATGAAATTTTGTCTATAAATTCTAAATATATTTTATTCAAAAAATTTGGAATCAGATTGAACTTCTTTTTCCATCTCCCTTGAAAACTAATTTTTTTCAAAAAACAACATTTTTAAAAAGTGACACTCACCGTATAACACATAATTTTTTTTCCATGAAGGATAAAATTCTAATTCTTTCAAATTTATATTTGTAACTCTAATATCTAGTGCTTCCACTTGGTTAGATAGTTTTTTATTGAATATTTTTTCTTTAATCAAGTTTCAAAGTCAAACCAATTATAATTCAAACATAACGCGACCGTATAACGCGTAATTTTTTTCCATGTATCAAAATTGAATTTTTTTCTCTTGTTGGATAAAGGACTTCAATATTTGGTGCAATTATATTTTTTAGATTTTTTTTTTGATAATCTGCTATTTTTTTGCATGTGAAGAACAAAGAGCTTGATTTTCAGTGAAAAACCTACATTTACGATAAATAAAAAATAAATATAATAATAAAATAAAATTTATTTAAAATTATAATTTTTGGGAAGCTTATAATAAGTACTACATACTTACAAAAAATAAATTTTAAATGAATTCATTTGATCCCCCAAAAGATAAATCAAAAGTGGGTTTTTATCAGCATTTTGATAGGTGTAAAGGAGACTTTATTATAGGTATGGTTTAAAACTACCAGGGTTTTATCCAAGGGGGTTTGATTTAAGGTAGTTTGATCAAACCCTCTTCAATTTTTATGCTTTAAATGGAAATTTTTAAGGCTTAAAACATTATATTTTCTAAAAATATGTGATTTCAGCAAAAATTTGTTCCTCCCAGAATTTGTAAACCAGCTTTGTGGGATCACCTCATGTTTTTGATGTTTTCTATTTTATAGATGTTTTATGGATTTTGATATGTTTTGGATGTTTTTTGGATTTTCACATGATTTTGATGATTTGGTTATGGATATGTGTGATGATATTAGTGGTTTGTTTGGGGTTTTTGTTGAAAACTAAGCTAAGGTTGATTAATCAAATCAATGGATTGATTATGATAACATTGTTGAGGATGAACAACAATGTAAGGATAGTGTTAAGCAACACGAGGATTAGGATGGATATCCCAAGATGATGAGGGATTGATGATGATAACATTGTTGAGGATGCACAACAATGCAAGGATAGTGTTAAGAAACAAAATGATAGGGAAGGATATCCCAAAATGATGTAGGATTGATTGGATTTGATTGATTAGGATTGATGAAGCTTGGTTTGGAAAAAAATATGTTTAGGATGATTTGATGTGACGTTGAAGCACACATTAGATGCAACTGATAGTGATTGTTTAGATTGATGTTTGATGAAAGATGAAAATTGATAAGGAATGTCTTCTCATCAAAATATTCCATGGGCTAGTGATTTGGATTTTGGCTGACAAATGTATTGACCAAATTGATTTGCTAATTTTGGATCACCACATAATTTGGAGGATATAGATCAAGATTTATTCCCAAAGCAAGATGTAAATATCTTCCCCCAGTGTCTAGCAACATAAGGAATGCAATGTGTGGATGCTTGGATAGATGTATGGACAGATGGATAGGCATTATCTTGTGATAAGATAAGGTGTTTGAACAGAGGAATGCTTCATGGCTTAGATAATGTTGGATAGGATAGGATCAATGAAAATGGCCCATATCAAGATGTTTACCATAAGAAAGTGTAAAGTGTGCACCAAACTTTGCCAAGATCAAGATAACTTGGACTATGTATGTAGGTGGATGAAAATGGATTGCATGAATGGTTTATGGATGAATGGATTTATTATGGCTGAGATGGATGGAATGGTGGATTTATTATGGATGGGATGAGATGATTTCACCTGAACTAGCACACGTAGATGCTTAATTCTACACATGACGCCCGTTTCCCAAGTTTTCATCATGGTACTTGCCCAAAGCACCACCCATGCGGTTTTCACTAGAGGACGATTTTTTTCTTTACTATTTTCAATCCTTTTTTTTTTTTTGGATTTTTTATTTTTTATTTTTGGTTTTTCTAAAAGACTCATGTTGACCCACCTAGTGGTGTTGATGTAGATGCTTATATCATAATGTTCCATCGGTATCCTACCTGAAGAATTTTCTTTGCTAAGATATGTGCACTTGAATGTGGCTTTTGGGATTCCTTATCTGCTTTGTCGATACCAGAGTAATTTTATCTTTGTGCGCACATCACGATAGAGTTCCTTCTGAATCCTTATGATGAAGGGTCATTTCCAATACACGGTTAATGTAAGAATTGGATATCATGCATGGATGCATGTATGTAGTGTGTTTAGAGATAAACAATGGATTGGTTGATAGTTTGGAACCTTCGACTCTCCAAACTTGGGAAGATGAACAATGATGGGTGGATATGGAAGTGTGTGTGGAATTAGGACCAACTACTTGATACACTTTGTACGTCACTCAAAAAGCTTTATTTTTCTTTTTTGAACATCTTTGATGGATACTTTTCCCTTTTTTATTTTGCCACATAGTTTCTTTGACTAATGGAGTTTGATAGGGATAATCTTTCTTTGTATTCTTTGGTATTCATGTGTTTTTGTTTTGTCCATTATGCTTCTTAGTTTCTTTTTCTTTGATAACATTCTTTGTGCTTTGATTCACATCCTTCATTTCATGTTGGTCCCAATTTGTGGATGGGGTAATGGGTGGATGAAGATTCATGACGTGGTTGGTTGTAGTATTGACACTAGTTTCATCATAAAGACTCTTCGTGCTCCCTATGTTGGTGTTTGCTTGAGACATAGTTTCCCCTAGTATGGTGGTAGTGGCACCTTCATTCCTTGAATCTTATTGTTTTGAGGGTTCCTGTTTAGAATGCATTCTCTGATAAACGACCACTACAAATGATGTTATTTCAATTTTCTGCTCTGCTAACTCTAAAATATCTTGTTCTTTCTAACTTGCTTCCTTGAGTGGACAATGTTGGATATTTTTATTCATGATTTCCTCAGTTTGAGTTTGGGATATATCTGATCTTGATGTTGACAACTCAGTTTGACTATAGGAATCACTAACCTTCACTTTTTGTGTAATAATGTCAGGAGTAAAGGAATCCTATTCTAAATGAAGATCATCTACGTGTCCACCCAAAGAAAGCATCCCATGGGTATATAGAGTATGTGTTATGTGGAAATGATCATCTTGTATAGATAGGAGAGTATCCATTAGACCATTGTAATAGCTTGGAGATACAAACTCTTGATCTTGAATGATTTCAAAATTGCTTTCCTCATGCTTTGGATCGAATTCTTGGCATTGGTCAGTTTCAAAGGATGGATTTCTTACAAAGGGTTCTAGGATATCTTCATTAGGAATGAAAAGTGGTCCATTATCCTCTTGATCTTTGAGTGGGCTTGAATCAAGTGTCGAGTTAAGGATTCCTTCAGTATCTATAATCATGAGGTCAAAGGGGGTCAACATGTCTTGGAAAGGACCATTGCTAGACCTTGGAAAAAGATTTTGATCATGCTTTGGAATAAATTCTTGAGATATGTCCTCTAACTCATAAGGAAATGTAGAGACATTTTCAATGTGATCATTGGTTGATGGATCATAGATTATGTCGATGGCATCAAAAAATTCTAACACTCCTTGAAATAGATCACTAAAAACTGACTCTTGATGTTTGGTGAGTTGATCATCAGATGGGGTGGAAACATCTTCAAGGTGCTCATTGATGGAGAGATCTTGATCATTGTTTTCAACAATTGAGGTGGAGGGATTTTCAATATCTTCAACCATAGGGTCAAATGATGTTGAAATTTCTTGAATTGGATCATTGTTGGGTATTGTTGGTGGATTTTGATCATGATTGAAAATTGATTCTTGATGTCTGTTAATTTGATCATTGGATGAGATGGAAACATCTTCAAGGTGTTCATTGATGGGTAGATCTTGATCATTGTCCCCAATAGTGATTATCTTTTGATCAATAAGTCCGTGGATGATATTTTTGAGTCAAATACAACTTGATGTTGTGTGTACCTTAGTTTTGTAGAAATCACAATGGTGCTCCTCATTATACCCTGGTAGTTTAACTAGGGGTTCTTGATAGTTCCCTTAGATGGGGATCTTGATGAGATTTTCTTTTACCAATTGTTGTAGGACTGATTCGATTGGTCTCCAAAGTGGTGTGCATTTTCGTTTGTTAATTTGTGATATTTTCACTTTAAATTGACCTTCTAGTTGTTGATTTTGGAGATGTGGTGATTAATCTTTAAAATGTGGTGATTGATCTTTGAGATGGGGTAATTGGGCTTTTTGTTGATCTTGACCTTGATATCTAACATATTGACATTGGATATTTTTTTCTTGATGTAGTTGTGGACACAACTCAATGCTTTGATGACATGGTTTAACCAATGGAAGATTGTATTTCTTTTGGAGTGAAGATATCTCTTGGCTCAATAATTCAATTAGTTTGTCATGTGAAGTAAGTTGCTCTAGCAAAATTTAATCTTGATTTTGAATTTCAATCCATTAATTTGGCATTTGTTGAATTATATTTGGGATGTACACTTGTGGTGTTTGCATGGGATCATGGACAAATTGATTTTGGTCAATGTTCTGACTTGGGATGATGTTCAGATTTGGCATTATGGGTTGAAATTGAATATTGTTGATGTTGGGAATCACATTGTTTTGATTTAGGTAAGTTTTATTTTGCATGGTGTTACCTTCAATTGGACTCGTTAAAATCTTGTTTGGACTTTGAACAATATTCGTATGATTTGCAAACATATCCATCACAAACTTTACCAAGTTTGGATTCAAAATGTTCATGTTTTGTAAAGTTGTACTTGCTATATTCACATTTGGCATGTAGGAATTTGATGGGATGATGTTCATTTGAAGGCTCATGCATTGAATGTTTGGTTGATATATTTTTAGGTTTTGACTTGGATTTAAATATACCATTGGGAAAGGTGTTCAAAATTTTTGACTAGGCATACTCACATTTGTTGTACCATTGAGGTTTGTAGGAGATAATGATCCCATGTATGGATTGTATAAATGTGAGTTTTGAAAATCAATTGGCATTGTGAGGCTTTGATAATTTGGTTGGTTTAGATTGCTTATGATGTAAGGATCAAGTTTATATTCCATGTTCTTCTTGTTTTTTGACTTTGTTACAAAAGTGACCTTTAAGGTGTTTAGGACCAATGATGAGATGAAGGATGAAAAAAGTGAATGATATGGGTGTTGTTTTTCTTAGGAACTTTGGATCAATGCTAGACTTTAGGATTTGATTTTGATTGGTTTTGATTTGATAATGAACTTGTAAACCTTAAGATGTTGGATGTGATCTTTAGGATAAACTTGTTCAAAGGTGTGCTAATTTAACTAGAGGCATGAGAATGGATGCATTCCCATGCTCCTAACTAAACAAGGTGATTTTTTCTTTGGTTTAAGGATGTACCCAAGTCTAAATAATGATGTTTCCAAAGCTACAAAGTTTCTTGTGGGATGGGATGATAAATGTTAGAAATGGATGAAGCTTTTTATTTTGATCCTAAATGAACCTAAGAAGGACTTGTTTACAAGGCCAAGGTTTTGAAGAACATGCTTTTCACTTCAAACTCAAAGATCAATGTTTGCTCAAAAGACCATAAGGCAATAGATAAACAAGCACATGTGTGGGGTTAAATTGATTTCATCTTGATTAGTGAATTGATTTTACCACAAACACTTTTTTGATTAGGTTTTCCAAACTAGATGTCCAATGTCCTAATTTCTTCAAATCCCACAAAGTATGTTATGTGGAAATTTCATGAATCCAAGGCAAGGTTTACCTATTGTTGATCTTTAGTAGGAAAATTGAGATGTAATTTCAAGTGTTTAGAAACCTCTAAGGATGTGAATCCCAAGGGCAAGCAATAACAGATGAATTTCGTCAATTGTATTTGTCTCCTAAAGGGTTTGAAATTTTGATGAGGATGTTAAGTGTTTGTTTCAAAATGTTTTCAAACAAGCAAGGTGTTTTGACTCATAAGCAATATAACATCCTAGCTCAATTGGTACATTTTTCTTGGTGGGCTTGCCTCATGCCCTTCATAGTAGAAGAGATGATTTTACATGCAACCAAAGGAAGATTATAAAGGTATGTTAAGAATGAAGTCTTAACCTCTATACTTTAACTAAGATTGGACATGGCAAGTAACTTCTTGGAATCTAAGTTCCAATGCACCACTTTGATAAACTCATTGGATGGACTAGTTGGTTACTACAAGCAAGGGTTTTAGTTTAGACTTTATGTTTGTGGAGATTGACCCATACGACGAGAGTCCCTTTTCAGATCCATCTCATCAGAGCCAACCGTGTGATATTGGTGTTTACTCTAATACCAATATTTATATCCCAGTTGGAAATACTCTTGGCTTTAGAGTGTTACCAGTTGAATTGTTCCCTTGGGTGAGTACTTTTTCGCCAAGGTTGGACCTCTAAGATAAAAAAAAGCAAGTAAAGACAATATAAGTAACTAGATCAATCTTTGTTTGCAACACAAAGAGAGAGAGTGTATGCAATAATGCTCTACTCACACTCACACGATGTTTTGTTCAATTTTTAAAGCCAAAATGAAGTGTGGAGGTGATTACTTTATCTCAACCTAAGATCACAAAAATGCCTTTTGATTCTCAAGATAGCTATAAAGCATGAGAGAAGTGCATACGTCCTTTTTTGATGATGTTAGTTTAAGTAAGCAATCACAAAACAAAGTTACACTTGTTCCTTTTAAATCCATAAAGTAATTGTGAGTTCTTTTTAAAGCACCAAAGGAAAAATGAGAGACATTTTGTTCAATTGTTATCCAAAGAAACAAAATCTAGTATGTTTTGATCCTAATGTTCATTTTAGCCTTTTGCAAGAAATGAAAAGATTCTTTTTAAACCCAAATGAAATTAGTGTCCTAAGAAATAAGTGATAACAATTTCTTAAAAGTGTTAAGCAAACACTAAATTGTTTAAAAACACTTTGATTTGATGAAATAACATCATCATCTTTCTCCCTATTTCGTTTTCAATTGCAACCTACAAGAGAGAAAACTAGTCAAATTCTAGAAAATACAGAGATTAAAAAGCAGAAAATAGAATATAAATTGATCATTAATAAAAAGGCACGTGCTAAAATTTAATTTCCACTTTTTACTCCCTACCAGCAGTGCAACCCATGACTGCATCAGAGTTTGATTTCTTAGCAGTGCTCTTAGAGCGTTACTTACCAGTTAGCATTGCTCTATGTCGAGATAGTGAGCTCAACTGCGTCACATTTTTTTTCCAGCATTGTAGTTTGATGTTTTTTAAAAATTCCTACAAGTCAAATGGTCAAGTGGCAGAGTTTGAAATTCAAATCTTTTGGTGGGAAGACTCATGTGTCATAGTTTGAGTTTCCAACAGTGCTATATGGCGACGCTGAAGAGTCAGCGGTGCTAAAATAGTGATGTTGAGCTCTCAATGTGGGAATTTTTCTATGTATAAGAAAAAACATAGAATTTTTTGGAAAAAAGTGATTGAGAATGAGATTAAGCCCTCCTTCTAGTGCCACATGTCTGAACCCCAATCCTAATACCTGCAAAACAAAGAGAATAAACACCTTAAGTTAGATATTGCAAGCATGAACAAGGATTCCCCATGAAATTCATTTACAAAATTTGAATTAGGAAAGAAAATAATAAAGAACATAATGAAACAAGAAAATATAGATTCAATCCTAATTAGAATAGAAAACACATGATCCCATGGGGGAATTGGTGCTAATTTGATGTGAAAATTGTCTCTTTCCTAATTCCTAAGATGGAAGCTTGATATGTTGATGATGATTGATCCACTTTGATGAAGGATGAGAGCTCCAAGCCAAAAATATGCAAAAACCTAACTAAGAACTCAATGGTGATGGATGGAAATGGCTAAATATTTTAGCATAATAACTTTGCATAATTTGTGGATGATCAAATGAGGAGTTTAGCCTCTTATATATAGAATACTAAAATGGATGAATGTCCAAAATAGAGCAATGTGGGACTAACATTCAACCAATGGCAAGATTCCACTTGTCAACTTGTGAATGGAGGAAGCTTGAGCACATTTTGATCAATGTGCAAGTTTGAAATTTGAATTTGATGAAATGACATGTTTAGGGGGGATGAAAGATGAGTTAAATGCCAAGTGGGAGACATGTAAGAGACAATGTAAGAGCTTTAAATTCTTTGTTGGATGGACAAGTCATTTTGGGGGGAGATTTCAAATTTGAGGAATATTCCCACTTGGATGCCTTTTTTGAATGAAAATAGGTGATTTATAAAACAATTAAATTGATTTTCATGTGCAAGTTGCAAAATCTAGAGGATTTGAGTAATTAGGATTAAATTAATCAGGATTTGATTAATTTAAGGGGAGATTTAGATGATTTGACGATTTGATTTAGATTTTAGGATTGAAATAAATAAAAAAGAGATGAAAATGATTAAGACTTAGTTAAATAAATATTTTGATTTATTTAACCAAAAGGGGTGATGTTAGATTAAATTAGATAAATGTTTGATTATTTAATTTAATTAGATGAACTTTAGAAATTTAATCAAATAATATGGATTATTTAATTAAATAAAGATAGGAAGATGAAATGACCTAGCTAATTACATAGAGATGATGATTTAGTTAAATTGAGGGATTTATTTAATTAAAAGGGGAATTATGATGAATTTAATAAAATAATGCTATTCGATTAAATGGTTAGACAGAGGGATAATTCACAATTAAATGATATTAGTAGATTGGGATGAAGTGTGCAAGATCAATCTGCATATTTTCTATGTCTATAGGTACATATGCAACTACCTTGGCTCCAACTAGATATGGTTTGAAAGCTTTTGTTGCTTTGTCTAATGCAATAGATTATTTCTTCATAATTTCATATTTTAGCTCTGATCCCTACAATGATTTGGTAAAGGATACAGGCTGCTCATACCCTTCAACATTTTTTTGTAACATGATAACTGCTATGGTATGAAATGAGGCAAATGAAATTATTTGGAATGGTTTGGTAAAATCACCTAGGTATTTTAGAATAGGGTTTTCTTTGATGTATTTTTTGATGCATATAAAAGCTTCAAGGGATTCTATAGTCCAATCTATCTTTTCTCCCTTCTTTAAGATTTTGGATATAGATTTAATGATTTCATCAAAATTTAACACAAATCTCCTAACGAAGTTAATTTGTCCAAAAAATGATTGAATTGCTTTGATAGTTTTGGGAATAGGGATTTTTTCTATGGCTTCTACTCTTTCATGGTTTGTTCTAATTCCTTCTTTTGATACAATATGCCCCAAAAGCGTAGCCTCTATGACAACAAAGTGACATTTTTTGGGGTTGAGACTGTTACCATATTCCAGAGCCTTGATGAATATTTTCTCCAAGTGTTCTACATGGTATTTTAACCTTTTGGAATAAGTAATGAGATTGTCCTAGTACACTACCATTATAACATTGATCAAATCTACAAATTCCACATCCATGGCCCTTTGGAAAGTTTCCCCTGCATTTGTGAAACCGAATGACATTATCACATAGTAAAAGTTGTCTTATATTGCTCAGACTATTTAACTTTAACCTAATTATACTTAGAAAATCCATCCATCATTGAAAACAACTCACATCCTATTACTTTGTGCAATATGGCTTCCATACTCATAAGAGGGCAATTATGTTTAAGGGAAGCAATGTTTAAATTTCTAAAGTCTACACACAACCTAATATCCCCAGTTTTCTTTCTTATTGGGACCAAGTTTGAGACCCATGTTGAATGTCTAATGGGCTTGATAATATCTCCATCCCTGAGTTTTTCTTGCTCCTCTCGCATCTTAGGTTCTAGATTTGGGTTGGTGAGTATTTTCTTTTGCCTGAATGGTTTTGTATTTGGTTTTAATGGAATCTCATACTAGAATAAATCTTCTCTATATTCCTTGAGATCCTCATAGGACCAAGCAAAGACATTCTTGTACTTTCTCAATAATGCAAGCAACATGTTCTTGATTGTTGGACTTATTTTCTTTCTAATATATACCCTCTTGGGTGCTAGTTCAGCCCCCAAATTGACTTCTTCAACATCTTCTCACTTTACTAGTGTTTGCTTTATGAGAGAATGATCATTTTCATCATATACCCCTTCTAGTGCCATGAGTCCTTTGTGAAGTTTTTTGGTTTTGACTTACAGAACTTCTTTCCCAAACATAGTCTATTTCCCATCTATTTTTTTGACAAAAGCATTAAAGTCGATCTCCTAAGCCTCGTACTAGTCTATACAATGGAGGAATTTTATGAGATTAGTGTCATCATTGAAAACCTGCCAACTATAGATATTATCAATGATAGCAGGCCTTGTTTTGAATTCAACCTTAGATACTCTAACCAAGGTTATATCATCTCTTTTTAGGGCTATATTAGCTAGGAAATTTGCCATCAATTTTTTTGATTTGTGTATCCATTCAATTGAAAAAGGATCAAATAATTCAATTGTATCCCACACAACATTTCTATATTGTTTTAACCTTCTTTTTTTACAGCATATCTTGACCTGACTTATGAAATCATCAATTTTGAATCTCCCAGAATAGTTAGCAGCTTGATCTTGTGTTTGACAACCATATTTAAACCAATAAGTAGGGCTTCATACTTTGCTATATTTTTTGTACTCTCAAATCTCAATAAGAATGAATACTTGAATGTGATATCTTTAGGTGAAATTAAAACTACTTCAGCTCCATTTCCTTCCTGGCTACATGCTCCATCAAAATACATCTTCCACACACTGTGCTCATTCTTGGAAACATGTTTAACAATTGGGTTAGTATTTTCCAATTTAGGCTAAGAACGCTCTATTCTAAAACTTCCTCAATCTACATCACAAAAGAAATTTAGCTACTCTTGAGGAACACAATCCACAATATGATTCATCCTTGGTTCTCTATATAACTTTAGCTCTTCACCATTGAATAGTATTGTGGCATATGATAAGTCAAACTATACATTTCCTCCAACTATTGTAGTCCATTGTCTTGAAAAAAGCATTCCAAAATGAGGAGGTGTATCAATAAATTTTGTCTATATTATAAGTTTCTTGTGGATAAGCATCCAACTTCACCTCTACATCTTCAATAATTCCTACCACTAGAATAGGTCTACTATCCATAGCATAACATTTCCCACCAACAATGTCTACCCACATCCCAAGTTGTTTCATAAGCCCGACTAGCATGATATTGATGGCGGGACCTGAATCTATCATACAATTTTTTACCAGCTTATCTTTCATGAGTAATGTAGTGAAAAATGGATCAACTTGTGGAGGATTTATCAATTCATCACCTAGAAAAACCTTAGGAACTTTTACCTCTTCCTACTTATTACTGATCTTACTGGACCCCTTGTTCTCAAGGTTTGTGATTTTATCATTCCCACTAGATATTAACTAGATATCACTATCCCTACACTCTTTAATCTTCATCATTTCAAGTAATGGGAAAGACAATTTTACCTAGGATAAAGCTTGTGTGAAATCAAAAGAGGTACCATCTATTTTGATCATCTTTCTTTGCTCCAATGACTCTCCTTTGTTCCCCTCCTTTTCTTTATTTCTTTTTTGATTAGAATTTTGCTTGTCCTTCTACAATTATTTGTTTTCCTCCTTATGAACATGCTTTTATTCATTCTTATTAGGTTGCTTTTTTTTTATCTTTTTTGAAGCTCCCTTTTGTGCTTTCTTATATTTCACAAATATTCCTCTTGGAACACCTTCCTTTTCATTTACTATTATGTTTCTCAACCAATATTTGATTTTGGCTTGTTGAACTACAGTGATGGTTAATTTCTTAATCTCCTCCTCAATTGGTCTTCTTATATTGCATTTACCTGACTGAGATGGTGCACTAGGAGAACATTGTTCATCATTGCTTTCTTCATGATTAGAAAATACTTGTTGTTCTACCATATGGACATTATATAATTGGTTAACAACATCATACTCATAGCCTCCTTCTTCTGAAGATGTATATCCCTACTCAACATGATCAAGGGTGTGAGATGTTAAATATATTGTATGATCCTCTCCATCATTATCTACCAGTATTTCTTCTTCTTGCATTGATTGAGCTACAAAATAGTGACCAGGGGAATGAGGCGGGTCACAAATTTGACACCAAGGATTATTGTTAACCACATATGCTCTTTTCTTTTTTAAAGGATCAAGAGTTTCCTTATTCTTAGGCTTGTCAATTATGGACCTTCCATCCTTCCAATTCATATTGTATGGTATATCATGCAGCCTCAACCTTTCATATCTATATGTATTTTCTTACATCTATTCTGAGGATTGCTATAATGTTGGGGAACCCTGAGATTATCCCTTTTAGCAGTCATCCCTATAGCCTTTATATTGTTTTCAATAGTCAATGTTGTTTTCTTAGCTTCAACTAAATCTCTAGGGCACCTATTTCTAAGCTCAAACTCTGTCTTTGGATCAAATTCTTTTAGATAAATGCTCAATGTTGTAGGGTCTACCAACTTAGATGGGTTTGCCAACTTAGAACCCTGTGGTATCTTGTTATGTAATTTGGTGAACTTCCAATTGAATTCATAAACTGAATCATTCTGATGTTTTTAGATACTTATTAGTCCATGCTAGGAAAACTCTGGTGCACACTAGCTCCCATACTATTGAAGAAACTGATCATGAAAGTCTTGAATGGAATCAATAGAGGTTTTTGGTAAACTATTAAACTAATCTCTTGCTTCTTCAGTTAATGACATCATGAATAGCCTCATTTTTACATCTTCATACTTCATATTCAAATCTTGAATAAAATCATTAAAAATACTTAAGTGTTCCTCAATGGTGAATGTACTACTTCTTATGAATTTTGGGACAAGACCTCTCCAACTATTGTCCATAGGGTAAGGATATACTTGAAATCCTACTAAATCAAATTATCTGATTATGGTTGTGTATGGCTAAGGAGGTAGGTTTTGAGGATGTTGGTATTGATATAATGGATTATTATGTTGTATTTGGGGTGGTTGCACATATTGTTGGCTAGGGGGTGGCTGAGCATTGGGGTGTTGTGATGGATTTCTAGGTGGAGCATTTGATGATTTGTATTGGTTCCTAGACATATTTTTTGATACTTTTGGTTGGTTTGACGATCATGCATTATTATTCCCTTGCCTGTGAGGTGGTATATATTTAGGGAGGTTAGCTATCTAAGCATTATATTGGGATTTTTGAAGCCTCAAATTTTTTATTTCTTTTATCAATCAAATCCTTTGTTCGTATTTTGCTTTCAATCTTTCCATTTCTTGTCTTTCATACTCCAAGTGTGCATCTAATTCCTCCTGAGTCATGAATTCATAATTTTCTTGAGGGGATACATTATGAACATGCTCATTTTGATTTCCTTCCATTCCATGATCATATTCATGTTGTCTCCCGATTCTTTCCACCTGAATTTCACCCTTGATTTCTTCCTATTTCCAAGGATCTAGCCTATAAAAGGGATTCCTTTTTTCTTTAGGAGTGCAAGGTTCTCCCACTAAGCTATTTTAATTTTTCAATGTATTGTAGTGATTATATGTCTAAAAGTGTGTTTTTTATGTTTTATACTTATTTTTCATGCATATTTCATCAGACACCTTTTTAGCTTTATCATTTTTATGTGTTCATTTACCAATCACTAGGAGCTCCTTTATATATAGACCTTTTTTCATGCATTTTGTGCACTATTGTGAATTCCTAAACTCTAGGACTTGTTCTTTGTGATGTGCACTTAGTCTAGATGCACTTATTTTTTCATAGTTGACACTCACTTTTATAGAAGTGAGAAAATTTTATGATTTCTTTATTCCTAGTGGAGTCTTATGTAAGGTATTGACTCTATGAAGGCTTGGATTTAGAGGACTCCTAAGGGGAGTCACCAAACTGTTAGGTCTCAAAAATGCTGGTTTGAAACCACAAGAGGATGCCAAGATCTTGATACATTTTTAGCTAATGTACAAGGCCAAATGATGAATTCGAACCTTCTTATCTTTAGGCTCTACTAGGCCTAGGTGGGTATACCTATGCAAGTGAAGAAGACTTAGATTGTGTGATCCCTACTCAAGCAATCTATCAACAATGGAAATTGGAAGTGGAGAGATGCAAACCAATTTGGTATAAATTGTATAAGCAATATCAAGGTAAAGTTTAATATGTTTAGTTAACAATTGTGAAGTTTGAATTTCATATGATTAAACTAAATAAAAATGGTTGAGACTAGTGCTTTTTTTGGTAAAACGGAGTCAGATGAAAGTCAAAGATGAGTGGCTGATATCTGCCATAAACTCTAACTATTTGGCATACTAATATTTGTTTATAACTTGTATAAACATGCATGAATGTAATTACTAGGTTCTTCTTAGTGATTCAAATGACACTTCCAAATTACTGTGAATGACTAGAAGGATTTAATCTTTACTTGAAAGAAAAAATTAATTATATCACACTAGTAAAACAAATGTGCATTGATAAATTAAATATATACTTGATATATCAATTAAATAACAAATAAATAGCAACTTTGGAGACAACCTGATAATATCTTAATTTAATTCAACAAACAATTGATACTAGTACGACACCACAAAATTAGAGATTTGTCATTGATTTCTCCAAAATTTCATACATGCATCATGGTCTTTTGAAATGTAGACATTATATCTATCCCAATTTTCCTGTTACTTTCTCCTATATTTAATCTAATAATTTTGTTTGGTCTTGCTCTCGTATTTACACAAGAGGAAATAAGCTTCAGCCAAAAACACATGTCTTTTGATAACAAAACATAATTATGAATTTAAACATAACTAAAATAAATTAACAACAAAAATGTATGTTAATCCATTAATCTTGAATTGAAATCATGTGGTCATCTAAGACTTTCTGAAAGCCTTTACTATATGATATTTTTTTCTTAGGATTCCTACAGTCAATCTATTATCGAGGAGATTTCTAACATCCACCATGAACTCTATGTATCCATTGTCCAACATGATAATTTCATTAGGTAGAGTATGGAGCTTTTCAAGATTGATTTCCCCATCATCCTATACATGTTTCAAGACTTTTGTAATTATCTAATCAAACTCTTCTTTCCACACATCAATTCCCTTGATCTGATTGTCATCTTTGAATATCGATGGACTGAAGAGGCATTTAATGGAGTCAAATGCATTCCTCCTATTTTCCACTTCCTTCCTCATATCTATCAGATACTTATACTCTTGAATTACACCCTTTACCATTTCGTATGTTGGTTTGAGTCTTGGTGGGGAATCTAGATCCCTTTGAGTAGCTTTGTACAAAGTAGTTAATACGTGGTAGATTGGTTTCCACCTCTTCTTGAGCTCTTCAAGGATAGGGGGTTAGCATTTATCTATTCCAATGCTTTAATCAAATTTTTAAAGCTTTCATGTAATCCACCTATCTTCTCCTTCAATATCCACATCCCTTGCTCCAATATCTTCTTTAGAATCTCCATGATATGCTTCTTGAAATATTCCATCTTATATTTCTTCAGTTTAGCAATTTCATCTTTCAATTGTTGAATTTGTGGATCTTTAGCCTGAACAGGTGGGTGATAAACAACTATTTCATCTCCTCTCACTGTGGTAGCCCGCTTCAACTATTTCTTCAGCTTCACATTCTCAATAAACAATTTTTTCACTTCATCATTTGATAATTTTAATCTCTTCTCATACTTAATGATCTTCTTTTCATATTTTCTACCACATCTCTAGTAAACATTGTAGAATGCATGGTTATAGTTGTAGCTTCTGTAGGAGTTTTGTCTTTCATCATTCTCACCATGGTTGACCCACTGATTTCTTGCACCACATCCAAGATCCTAGGCTTCCTCGTGTTCTTCTTTTTTGTCCACACAATAAGAGTTTGGGTACTAGGGTTGTACCTTGCTCCTAAAACAACTTCCTCTGAATCAAACTCAACTACTAACATTGGATCATCTTGTGCTCTAATCTTATCTAAAAGAAAAAAAATTGGATAGCTCCATCCCAGGTATAATTATCATATTTATTTTCAATAATAGCTCTCTTTCCTCTAGGGGCTGACAATGATATTTTCAATATTTTATTGTCCAAATGTCTGAGCATGGATTTCAGCCTGCTTTGATTCATCAATTCCTATGAGATTGATCTTCAATGTCTCATCAAATTGTTTCATCTTCATCTTAATCTAGAAGTCCTTAAATTCACTTGTATGGATGAAGTTATCATCTTCTATAAACCTTAGAGAAGCAACTACCCTCTCATCATCATGAATCTCATTAGCTCCCTCTTATGATAGCCTAATCTTGGGATCATGAGGCTCTTGACCTTTTTTCTGCTCTGCTACTTCCTTCATTTTAGTCAAAACTAAAGCTAACTCTTCTTCTTCATCGTCACTTGAGCCATAATCAACCAATGACTTAGTCTTCTATCTCTTGGCAATGGTTTCATGTGTAGGAGATGGAGGGAATGGATATAAATGTGATGGAGGTGATGTTCATGATGTGAATGCTTCATGAGATGGTTGGTGAGGTGTGGAAAGTTGAACCAACCCCTCATCTTGGGCCATTTTGTATAACTCATCAAACTTATCAAGAATCATTTGCATTCTCTTGAGGGGATTAGTTTCATCAGCAAAAAACCCTTTGAAAATTTTATTCTTTTCCTTCTTTTTATTTTCCCACCTCATCATCATTATCCATCTCCTTCTAGTCTAAAATATGTTAGGGAAATGGACCAAATTCCTTATTACATCCTCCTCAGGGTGAAATACATGAGATATGGCCCTCTTTGTTAGCAAGGTCCTTCTGATCATATTAATATGACCCTCTGGGTCACATACTCTTTCCTTTCTAGACTTGAGGGGATAATTAACCCTCATGAACCTCTGTAATTCCTCCAACATATCAAATCCAATAGACAATTCCTCAAATATTGTTAAATCAGGCAAGATTTTTCATTTCCTTTGATTCATCATTAAGTCATGCTCCATCAAAAGCTTCTACCAGATGAATTCTAGAAAAAAATACTCTTGTAGGTACATATTTGGGTAAGATGTGTGGTGGTTGGTCACAATGGTAGACTCTAATAATGGTGTGTTTTCGCATGAGAAACCAATCATCAAAATTATGAGTACATCCAAGTTTTGGGTTGTACTGTACATTCCTCATTACACTCATCAAAGATTCAGGTAACCTTGGTTTTGGGTAACCAAGGGCGGCTATCAATCTAACAACAAAGCCATCTCTAAATACAACAAAATCATATTTTGTACACCTATTGTCCCAGATGTAACACCAACTCTATACTGGGAGTCTTACTCCATTCTCTTGTGTGCATTGATTCATTGTCCTAGTCTATTTTATTTCATTTTGGTACAAGATCAAATGACACAACAAATAATATTTTCTAAAGGAAATGTGAGCCTTAGCCTCTCTGACCTGCAAAAAACCCTCATGTATTTGTTTTTCAATTAGAGATGCAAATTTAAATTTCTACATTTGAATCATGGTGTTGAATAATCATAACCATCCTCATCAATCCTACTGACATATTTTCTTCTGCATCTACCCCTAGTACTTGAGCCAATGCATGATTTGTGTTTCAAAAGTAAACCTAAAAATCTGAAACTAGGAAAGTCTCCTTTTTTTAGGAAGGGATGGGGAGTATTCTATTATTATCACCCCTCTTCATATGCAGGGGGAGCTCATCACTTCTATATGTTCTTCTCATCCTCTTGTAATCGTGTTCTAGTTTTTCCAAATTTATCTCTGTTACAACTTGTTTATTTAGGTTAAAAAACTTGATAATGGCCTCTCTTGAGACATCAAGCAAGCACCCACCATCTGGAAGCCTGAAAATTTTTGTTTGGGGAATGGTAGCTATGGGTCAGGGCTTCAATAAACTCAATTTCAATTAAAATATTTGGAACAATTATTTTAGCTAGATCAAGGGTCCACAGGTTTGATGCTAGAACCTTATCATTCCTATTTTGATAGAAATACCAGTAGAGCTTTGAACCTGACTGAGAAAAAATGGGGTCTCTACACCCTTGAGCTAAATCTCTAAAAACCTTATTGGGTCCTTTTTAAACTGAACCAAGTAACAAAGAAAGAAATGGGGACTACAAGGAGGGTTTACTGGTTTTGACTTCATCTTTTTTAACCCCTACTTCAACTTTCATTGGTGCCATCTAATGAATTTCACATAGAGTGATTAGTAAAACTTACCTGACAATTTAATTTGCTTCAAATAATTTCCTTTAATCCCACACTTTGAGCTTGACTGTAATTCAGTTTCAGCTGTACTATTAATCAAAAATCTTAACTTACTTCGTGTATTCTAACACCAAGATGCATCTACTCCCAACTGATAAATTCACACAATTCAAATCATTGTATCAAGCTCAATTTTGTATTTCAATGCTGATTGATGTTACCGGTGTGTTTTAACAACCCAATGGCTAATTTATTGTGCTACCTTGTGTCACTTTTCACTCTGCTACAGTACCATAGTATGCCTTTTGTATCTTTCTTTACTTTACTGCCCTATCGTATGTCACTTATGGTTCTCTTGTGGTACCATGGTGTCTCCTTGGGACATACATTCAATATACCACTCTACCATGGGTCTCCTTTTTCCTTCCTGTGGTACCACAATATCTTTCCAGTACTCCCTATTAGTATACCACTCGACCGTGGGCTATGTCATGACTCTCTACAGTATAGCGGTGCCTTCTTCTATTATTTTCCTTTAGTGTATTGTTCTACCACTGGCTATGTGTTGACCCCCCGAGGTATAGTAGTGAAGGTGACAGAGTATAGTGTTAGATCCTTATACCGTCATACTGCAAGCTTCTTTGTAATGGGCTGCGGTAGAGAGGTATGATGTAAGGGCTATGTGGGGTGTCTAATATGCTAGCAGTATGGAAGTAAAAGGTAAAATTTATTATGGATGGAAAAATGTGACTTTTTATGAAAATGATAGTATGAATTTTAGATTCTAATTGATGAAATCTTTAGAATTTTTTAATGAAATTTCTGGTTCTAACATGGCCTTTCACTTTGATCTAAAATTTCTTAAGCATTAGTAGATCAATACTTTTAAATGAAATCATATTTTTTTTTATTAAAAGGGAAAAAAAAGTTTTGAATGGACCCAAACATGGATGATCATGCTTCCAAAAGAAAAGAAATGAACAACCAAAAATGAAAAAAAAAACAACTTCAAAGGATCAACAAGATAGCCCAAACCTACAACAAAACCAAGCTGCAAAGAATGGTTTTGAGAGGAACTGAAAGCCCAATAGAACCAAATTTCTACAAGGACCTTGAACCCAAAGGTTTTGAAGTGACCTTAAACTATTTATAACTAGGTTTTGGTAGGGACCATGAACCCTTGTACATCACCTACAATAGCCACACAATAACCAACCAACCACTTAGGAAGACAAAAGAACCACCTGAGATAGTTAGGAAACCATCAATGTGTAACTACTAGACAATATCAAAGCATAGAGCATCAACACGCATCCAACTCTCCAAGCCACTTTTTGAAATAGCCAAGTCACAAAAAACCAAATGATCATAGAAACCAAATCCCATCAACACCCACTCTCCACCTCTATAGGAGTAGTCACCATGGAAACCCAATCTACCACTTGAAAGGAACTCCAACCAAACATCATTCCACCTCCATAGGAATGGCCTCCTCCTCATTAGAATTTGCACTTGGGAAAACATGTAGAAGTGTGAACAAACCACCACAGCAACAACACCCATCTCCACCTCAAAAGAAGAGGTTTCTACCTCCATAGGAGAGGTCTCCACCTCAATAGGAGACAAAAAATATGGGAAATGGAATGAATACAACACTATAAAAAAGAGAAAATAGTAACCAAGGAAAGCTACAACAATAGGTTCTTCAGGATGAATAATGTAAGCAACCCTGCCAAAACTAAACCAAGGGTGGGAACAACACCTTTAAAATGCTACGAAAGAAGAGAAACCAACAAAATAAACAAATCAATATCCACCTCAAAAGAGGAACACCCATCAAAAGAAAGGGAATCCAAGACTCCCTTAGGCATGTAGAACAATTGGGATAGCAAAGAAAACCATGATGGGAAAGCTAGCTAGCAGCTTCACAACCAAACCCAAAGCATCAACAACACCAAAGAGCACCAAGAACTTGAAAAAATAAAGCCCAACCAACAATGAAAACTCTAGGAAAATCCTAGACAACAAGAGAGGCACCAAATAATAAGCAAAAACAACATGAGTAGCCTCACTACCAAGTAAAGAAAAACACACCAAAGAAAGGCCACTAGGACTCAAGATAAACAAGACAAGGCAAGGAAAGCCCCCAAGTAGAGAGAGTAGAGACAAGGCAAGACCATAAAGCACAACCTTTAACCCTAAATTCTAGTTAGGGTTTAAAACATGTAAAATAAATCTCCATAGAAAACTCCACCAAAGGAAAACCAAAAGCCACATCCTGCAACAAAGAAGAAATCCCACAAAAGCATAGCTCCAAAGCCACAATAAGATAAATCTCCAACAAAGAGTCACTAGAAGAGAAAATAGCAGAAGGGACCACAAGTGGAAATATTAGAGAGAAGGAAAAACCATTAAAATAAACATCTGACCCTACATGCCATTTAGGGTCTTAAAAATGCAAAAATATCTCCATAATCAAACCCACTATAGGTACCCCAAAAACCACACCCAATGCGAAAGTAAGAGCCTTAGAAAAGTCTAGCACTAAAGGCATTGGGATAGCCAAGCCCTTAGGAATAATTGAACAGGAACCCAACCACATACCCAACAAAGAACTAGGCAAAACCCCACAAGGCGAATGCAACAACTAGACCTAAAAAATAACTCCCCAGTAGGGAAATGATAGCAACCAGGATGAAACCACTACATCCCAAAAGGATAATAGCAGCAAAAAGATTCATAGTATCATGTCCCAAGCCAATGATAACAACCAACACCACTCCTCAACAACCCCATATAATGACACCAACAACAAGCAAGGAGAGCCCATGTAGAAAGGAAGTAGAGAGAAGGACAAATAATAAAGATCAAGAATAGACCCAATATGCCAGCCAAATTTGAAGGATAGCTAGAAACTCTCAAAAAATATCCCTACCTCAGACAAACCAAACTACATACTGAGAGCCAAAAAATGATCCAGAGCCATAGTAACATTAAACACCCATTGAAAGAGAGAGCAACCAAGCATCATTGTTGCCATCTGATTCAAAACCACCATCATCCTCTGCATCCAAGGATTTCAAAATCCCCTTCCCATTCTTCTTTCTACTCACGTTCTCCATCTTGTAATGTGATTTAATTGTTATTTAAATTGTGAAATTGTAGTGCTAAATTCTTTGTTATTTTGAAACTTTTCTAAATATTTTTTATTTTTTTTATTGGATATTTTGGCCATTTAGAAAGTGCACATATAAATATATTTTATTTGAAATATAAAATTTAAAGGAAATAATAGAAAACAGCGTGGGGATGAAAATGGATTATTTTTTAGGAAATAATGTAAAGAAGAAAGAGGTTGGAAGAGATAAGAAGGGAGGTTGGATATCATAATTAAGAGGAAGAAAGTCTAGCATGGTTATTAGTATGCTAAACGAACCATTTTGGTAGATTTGAATTCTCTTTTTTTTGTATTTTTAACAAAAAACATTTAGCTTAGCCTAGGACATCACAATGGCTAGTTGTGAGCTATTCTGGGAAGTTCTATCCAACCAAAAATTTAAATTTTATGATACCCGATCTTGTTGCAATATGTGGCTTTGGTGGTTGCCTAAATTTCCTAATGTAACTACACATTTTGATTCAATATATTATTTATTTCATAAATTTCCTTGAATTCTATTTAAGAATTTATCTTTCTCTTATTTACCTTTCAATTTTTTTATCAAGTGTTGTTGAGTAACCCTCTCATAGTTTAATCCAAATATTTTTATTTTCATCCTTCATATACATGTCTCAAGTGCTCTAGATATTTCCCTTATTTTTTTATTTATATTGTTATGTTTACACTCCAAATATGGATACCTATGATAGAAATATTCTTGCATTTTGGTATGGGATTAAATGAGAAAGATATTCCTCTGGTGGATTTCGATATATATTATAAACTATTTTTATGTTATTATTTTTACTAAAGTGTGCACCCTTGTTGAGCTAATAGAATAAGTCAACCACCTTGTGAAAAATGAGAAATTTTCTAGGTTTATGGGTCGCATATGGTTAGAACATCTAGAGAGGGTTGATTCATTTTGATACTTCAACTATTTAACCTATCATACTTTTTCATGTTGAGAAAAGGGTGAAAGGAAACATAAAATTAAACCTAACACTAATAAGATGATGTGCCAAAATGATCTCAAATCTACACTACTATTTGGAATCACAATATGATCAAATGATTAAGTTTTTTCATGCACAAATTAGGTTTCTACATATTTATACATCATTATTTCATAGAAAGTATGATTTTTTCTCAATCTGAAAGGGAAAAAAATAGATATTTTCATACAAGTTGTTTAGAATATTGTCATAACCTATGAAATGCATAAGGTGTGTATATCTCTATAAAAAGGTGCAGAAGGAAATGAGAAATATAATAAGGATTTATATAAAATCACAAAAAATACATCCATCATTTATATTTACACACAAAATGCAGACAAGAGAAGGGGAAACACTTATCTTTTATTGATGAAAATAAATGTTACATATAACTACATACAAGTCTTGAAATGAGCTACATTGTTGCTTGTACTAGAAACAAGCTTCAAGAACAAGTAACAATACAAAGATAAGTGAGTAAGAATTGATGAAAAATGGACCTAAGCATACTATTTCACCTTTCCACTTTGGTAGAAAATATGACCTAACATTAAGAGTCCTCATGGTACTTCATTCTTTGACTTAGTGAATTTGATGTCATTTGGATTAAAGAGTGTTTACAATTTCTAATTACTTCATGACTTTTTTGTTGCTAAAAATATTCCTATAGGATTTTTGACTAACCAAACTATCTTTTATTTCCATTTGAATGATGATAGGAGTTTCCTATATAGGTGTTTTTGATGATATGTGTTTTCTAACTATTCATTCAACATCCCCTCCAATGCTTTAAAAGGTGCACTAGCATAAAAATTTGACATGTTTGTAATTGCCTCAACAAATTTTTGAGAATAAAACTTGACTTTTTTAATGGATTTAATGTATCTCCATGTCTATAGACTATAATTTAATGTTAATTCCAACTCTTCTTGATTTATTTCATATTTTACCACTCTTCTAGTTCATTTGAAGAAACTCTATTTCACTCATGTAGCATTGACATAATGTCATAATGGGGTGCTGCCACAATATTGGTTTACACTTTCTGGGGGATTCTGATTTTTGCTGAAATCACATATTTTTAGAAAATATAATGATTTAAGCTTGAAAAGTTCCATTTAAAAGATTCAAATTGAATAGGGTTTTATAGAACCACCTTAAACCAAGGCCCCTTGGATAGATCCCCGCTAGTTTTAAACCATACATATAATGGAGTCTCCTTTACACCTATCAAAATGCTGATAAAAAAACACATTTTATTTACATTTTGGGGGATCAAATGAATTCATTTAAAATTTATTTGTTTGTAAGTATGTATTCCTTATTATAAGCTTCCAAAAAAGTATAATTTTAATTTAATTTAATTTGATTATTATATTTATTTTTTATTTCTTGTGAATGTAGGTTTTTCACCAAAATTCAAGCTCTTTGTTCTACACATGTGGAAAAGTAGAATATTATAAAAAAAAAATTAAAAATATGAGTGCACTAGATATTGGGGTCCTTGATCCAAAAAAAAAAAAAAAATTGAATTTTGATACATACAAAAATGGTTACACGTTATACGACCACACTGTGTCTAAATTGTAATTGGTTTGACTTTGAAACTTGATTAAAGAAAAAATATTCAATAAAAAACTATCTAACCAAGTGGGAGTACTAGATACTCGAGTTACAAATATAAATTCAAAAGAATTAAAATTTTATCCTTCATGGAAAAAAAGTTGTGTTATACAGTGAGCGTCACTTTTTAAAAATGTTGTTTTTTGAAAAAAAATAGTTTTCGAGGGAGATGGAAAAAAAGTGCAATCTAATTCCAAAATTTTTGAAAAAATATATTTAGAATCTACAAACAAAATGTCATGAAGCTCTATTTTGCATAATCTACAAATTCCTCACGGTTTAGCTGCTATAGGTGCCCGAAAGTGAAGATTTAGTTAAAAAAAATATTTTAGTGTCCAGTTTGGCCAAAAATTGTAAACCACTATTGTGGGATCACCCAATGATTCTCACTATACCTTATTTCTTGATATTAATGTACTTCTTAGGTCTATGATGTGAGCTCCAATTGGCTATCACTTCATGGAGTCTGTCCCTTAAACCAACTTCTTGAAATTTTTCAGTTAGGATTAAAATAATGAATTATTGATGTCATTGTTATCCTTGTAATCTATCATTAGATTTGCATAGGGTATATGACTACTCATTACTTAGTTTCTCTCCTCAACAACATCATTGATCATGCACTATCCATGATGAATAGGTGGAATGATTGTTGCTTGTTTGAGGCTCTGTCATGATATTCAGGTTGAACAAGACAACTGAGAGGGGATGTGAATTAGTTGTAGAAAATTTAACCTTTAAATATTCCACCAGAGGTTAGATCAATTATCATTCAAAAATATTTTACTCTACTAATAAGATTAATTGGTAAGTGTAAAATAAGAAACTAAAAGATGTAAAACCAAATGCACAATAGCACTAGATTTATGTAGAAAAACCAAGGAGGGAAAAACCCTGGTGAGGATTATCTCACAATATAGAGAATATCAAACTAATTACAAAGGCTCATTGCAAGAAAGGCTCACTACCAAAACATGACTTATTGTCTGAAAAAAGACTCACTATCTAGCAAGGGTTAACCACCCAGAGGGCTCACTAACACAAAATTACAAATATGATAAAAAGATATTTATTACAAAGAGAAAAAAATTCAATGCAATAGATATTTCCACCACAATTCGCTCAAACACTTCATCACATGCTTGAATGATAGAGTACACCTTTATCTCACAACCTCCAAAAACTCAACAACTAGATTTCACATTGATCTGCTCACACTCGCATCACACACACAATGTTTTGCATCTATCTCGCATCTATCTTGCTCTTGAATTCATGTTTCATAAACATCTCAACTTGTATTTATATTGTCTTCAACCTTGAAACTCATCCAAGGTTATCCACACATCATTTGTATTTACAAATTCAAATTAGGTCAGCCCAAAACATTATATAGTGTAAAAAGAATAAGGGTGACCTAGACACACACTTAATGAGGAGATGAATAAGTCCCAACATGCTTCAACATTCTTCCATAAGTTTCTTGAGTAGTGTTTAACACAAGGTTAGCCAATACCCATATAAAACACATAAATCAATTAAGTACACACAACCTTAACATAATCCAATCTTCTAGATAAAAAATTTAATTTGAACATGACCTCATCAACTTATCCTAAGAATAGTAAGTTATAAAACCCAAACAAGAAGAAACCTCTAACAACTACATTTCTCCCAAACTCGGCTAGGTACATAAAAAGAACATTTCACAATTGGTGAACATAAATCACACTATACAATGATCCAAAAACCTATAATATAGATATAGAAACTTCTAAAAACCATGAAAATACCTCATATTCTCACTAGGATAGAAAAAAATCTTGAAGCAAAACTTAGAGCAAACACTAAATACTTGCTAACCTTCTTTATTACAATTTTCTCAATATCCTTGATATATACAGCTAATAAGCAACTCCCATGACATAAATGAAAAAGGAAACTAGTTGAAAACTAGTTAACCCATTGAAATCGATGAAAAAACCTTCATACTTGCAAAAATATCTCCCTTTGTCATTGATGGAAAAACATGATGTGAAAAACCATAAAAGATAACACAAGAAATATGAACCGTCAATCTCAAAGAATGCTTTCTTCCCCTTACTTTATTTTTCATATGATAATTTTTCCCCCTTTGACATCAATGGAAAAGGAAAAATATGTTTTACATTTTTTTCCCCTTTGACATTAATTTTATTTTACCAATATTGAATACTGCCCCTTAGGAGTACACCCAAACACTTCTTCAATGACAACACATGACACTACTTGCTCCCCCTGAGAGGTATCCACCAAAAATCATTCCAAAGGAAAGATATATCCAAAGACCCACCATATTGATGCATCTCCATATGCATATAGTTAAATAAAGGAGGGGCAATAACCCCTAAATTCTCCTAAAGATAGTCAAAAGTATCTTTATGAAGAGCCTTTGTAAATATGTCAGCAACCTGATCTTTTTTAGGTACATACTTAGGCTTTTCTTCATTCTCCACAACCTTTTATTTCAAAAAGTGATACTTGATAGATATATGCTTTTTCCTTGAGTACATCACTGGATTCTTTGAAATGTTAATTGCACTTGTATTATCACAGAAGATAGAAATGGGATTTGGTGGAACCTTAAAATTTTTATGTTCCACTATCCTAAGAAGTTGTTTGGTTATCTCATTAGGCCTTGTTCTTGTCTGTTGATTTGGGTTTGTATCACAAGGGCTTAGGGTTTTATGTTTTGTGGTTGTTCTTGTATGTTGATGAGTAAGGGAATCAAGGAAAATAGTGATAAAATCCAAAAGGGGCAATGTGGCAACATCAAGGGACATTGCTGAAATAAAATGGGAGAAATCATGAGGATATTGGAGAGACATTGATGATGTGGGTATATGTAGGATCATCATGGAAAAAATAGGCCCTCAAGTGGCAAAAAATCAAAAAAATCAGAGTTAGGTAACTTGACGTAAAAATTTGAATAAGTTGTCTATATTATTTTAAAAATATGTAAGAATAGAATGTATAGAAAATTGAATGTAGTTTCTAAACTACCAGGTTTATTTTAAAAAAGAAAAAATCTATTTGGTGAAAGATTGAAATTTCAATGCAGTAGTACTTAAATTTTAGGGAAAAAAAAAGAAGTAGGTGTTTGTCTGACCACCCTAACCACAATAAAATGATAATATTTTTTTATAAGATTTTAGATATAAGTAGAGGAATCATGTCCAAAACTTCATGAAATTCAATTTTTATTTTTTTAATCCTATAGTATGTGAAGCATAGAATGTGACACATGTTTTGGATTAAAAAAATGTGATGCTATTTGAAGGCTATAGATATTTTTCAATCAGCCTATCAATCAGGACTTTAGTCGTAATTCAAATAGAAAATGAAGAATAATTATTTATTAAATTCAAAGTATAGCATAATTTATATTGGTGGGAAAGAAAAAATGTAAAAGACCTACAGGGAAGGGTTTCATGACAAGTAGTCTAATTGATAATGCTACTAGAATTGGAGAGGTCTCATTACCTCGAAGTGGTTGGGAGTTATTTCTCTATGGTTTCAATAGGTAGTGTGTCAATCATCCATCTTGTCACTACTAGAATTGGAGAGGTCTCATTACCTCGAAGTGGTTGGGAGTTATTTCTCTATGGTTTCAATAGGTAGTGTGTCAATCATCCATCTTGTCACCTATGGGGTTTTAACCTTGGAAGGATAGTGGTGAAAAATGGGTTCATTGAAGTTGATTTGATCCTAGATTTGGAAAAAAATTATGATCCAAAGGATAAAAGAATCAAGAGTAAAAGTGGGACTCCAATCCTTGACATAACTAGGAGCAGAATTGTTGAGGTTTCCAAGTTAAACCCTAATACTATTGTCAACACTAGTTTTTTTGAATTGTCCAATGAGTATGAGTAGAATAAGTATGGGTATAGAACACATATGCTTTCTAGGCCCAAGAAAGGAGATAGGGTGGGTTTCAGTCCTAAGGAACTAGAGCCTCTTGACTATGATGAATTATAAAACTACTTCTAGAAAACCTACTATTATTTGAATTAGGTATTGTCCCACATATTTGATGAAAGGATATCTACTGCATTGTTGGTGATGATTATTGATATTTAGAACTAGGATTCAAATTGAGGGTTTAACTATGTAGTATATATTACTGAATAGATGCATAAGGGCCTCATTGTATTAAAAGATGGGACAACCTGTCTATCATTTCCTCATTATTATTTATTGGTGCATATGATTATTTACATAGGACAAGAGAAATGGGAAAAGTGAATGAAGCTAAGGAAAAAAGATGATGAGTGAAATGATTTGTCTATGCAAATCTGGACTCATATTTGGGATCAAAATTTTTCCCACATTTAAATTATCTTGATTTCTATAATGTTTTAAAGATTGGAATCTTATAGAGTTTTGGTGTAGTGCCTATAAATGGAATCTCAAGGGATGTATGGGATATTCTACGCCCTTATGAGCTTAGAGAAGGATTCAAAGAGGGTCACAATTAGGGTGACTAGTTTTTGCATTCCCTTTAAAATTTCATAAGAGCTTATGGATCTAGGGTTTCACCTGACTACCTAGCTCTATATGTCTCAGATAGGTTAGATTTTATGGAAATTATGTGGTTGTTGGACTTTATGGACAAAGAGGAATTCAACATTCCTAGGAAAGTTTCAGTGATAACCACACAATGCTCCTTTAGGTGTTTCATTGCCACTCCAAAGGAGGGGTATGACAAATTTGGCATAATGTTAAGCAACCTTAGAATTCCAGTTGATGAGGTGAGGAATTATGACCATGAGGGGTTTCTTAATTTTTTTAAAAGAAGAAAAGATATGTCTGGATTTTTCCACCATTTCTTGTACATCAATGAAATAATAAAAAAATTGACTATTGATGGTACAACCACTTAAATGAATTATTGGATTGCCATTTCTCTCATTGAAGAATATATATTGAAAATAAATCATTTTATGCCAGTCCTCTACCATAGAAAAATGGACCATTGAAATTTTCATGGTTATTTAGGTCTTTCTCTCATGATGCTTGGTCTATTTTTCTTTAATTTAATGTTGCAATGTAACTTATCCATTCACATTAGGTCCTAAATTTTCAAATTATGGTGTCTTGTGAAGGTGTTGTGAAGTGCTGTAACACATTTCAAAACTTTTCTAGAGTCTTTTCATTATAATTAACCTAAAAATCACCTTTTCATCACTTATTAAGTCCTATTTTAAAGTTTTGTAAAGTCTTGTAACAAGATTTCATGCTTTTCTAGGCTTATGTTCACTATTTAAAACTTTATTATGCTTTATTTGACTCCATTATGCACTCACAAGACTTAATTAAGTGTATTTTTTAATGTAAACCTAACAAACAACATTAAACACAACTTAATTCCCAACACCCACTTACAAGCCCAAGGTGAGACCCATTTGCCATTGGTGGAAAATGAGTCTCTCTTGGCTCCAAATTAAAAATAATTTAAATTTTCTTTTGGGTTTTTATTTTAAAATACATTATTTCAGCCTGTGATGAGGTATCATTGGGTAATTAGAGAACAAGTGTGTATAAATAACTATTTTTTCATCCACCCTAACCCCCATTGATCAAGATATCCTCGTTCACTTGCATTCACTAAACATCAACTAGCATTTGAGCACTTTGCATCATTCAATAAAACATCAATCAAGCATCTTGGAGTAGCCATTTATATATCTTCAAACTTCTCCAACAAGGGTTTGGTAAGTTGATTGCATTTTCATGTTTCTTTTTATCATTCTCTTCATATTGATTACTTTATTAAGTTTTTGATTGCCAAAGTGGGATTTGAACAAGCCAAATCCCTATAACATAATCCTTAACAATTTTTCCCTTCTTGCATGTGTGTTGGCAAACTTTTGTTTGTAGATTTATCAAACAATCAAGTAAAAAACCCCTATTTCAAGCTTGGAGACAACCTAGAGTCCATTTTTTGTAGATTTGACTCTGTCAACCCGACAAGAAGACAAGTGCATATCTGGAGCTACAAAATCAGCCCTTGATTTTATAGAATTTTGGAAGAGGATTGATTCACCATCAGTGGTGAATGAGTCCACCTAAAGGCTGAAAAGTGTGATTTTGTCAGATTACAATTTATGACAGTCGAAAACCTGTTTCAAGAGATTTTACCAGTAGGAGGAATGATTCGCCATCAATGGTGAATGAGTACCACTAGTCATCATCAATGATTTTCCAGCATTCGAGAATCTTCTCACTTCTGTAACTTGCCTCTAGGTGCATTTTATTCAACTTCTTTCATTTATGTTCTACATTTGTTCATGTTTTAGTTCATTCTTCCATATCACATTGTGTTTTCAAGCATTTCATTTTACATTAGCTTTGCATCAACATTCAATCATTTTCATCATCTAGTTGCATTTAGTCATATTAACACCACACAATCCTCTATTTAAGTGAACCACCTCATTTTTGTTGGTTATTCTATCTCTCTCCTTTTAGGTGGAAGATCCTAAGAGTGCAAGAGAAGTCTATAGAGTCCAACCACAAAACTGATTGTTCATTTTGGTGAACCTACATATTGAATAATTTATCTTTCTGATTTCAATTGCATCTTGCATCCTAGGTTTCATTTGCATTAACATTAAATTAGGGTTTTCTTTTCTTTGCATCCTAGGTTTATCAAATTGAATTAGTGAAAGATACATTTAGATTTCACTTTTGCATATCATATCATTCAAAAACTGAAAATATGCATGTGAATCCTTAGTTTGCATTTGAAAATAATTGCAATCATTTTAAATTTTTTGAAAAACACAAAAAACATATCATACCTAGACTCATTCGCCACCCTAGGTGAATCGGTCCACCTACACATTTTAAACAACATTTTCAAGCATTTTCTGGGTATTTCCTACATTACTATATTCTGTAGTTACTTTCTATTAAATTTTCAGCATTTTCTTTTTTCTCTTCTTTCTTGCATCTTAGTATACTTCCATTCATTTTCATCATGGCTTTTTCTTTTAACAAATTTTGGACTTCATTGAAATCATTAGTAGACATGCCTAATTGTGCCTTTGGCTGTGATCCTAATGGACTTGAACTTCCTCATTCTCCCTCAACTCCTCATTATTGTCATCCTCGTGATGTATACATCATTGGAGAAGATGAAGAAAACATGAAAATTTTCTTAAACAAATGTCTTGATAAACTTGAAGCCAATTCAACCTTTTACCCATCCATGAAGTCACAAGATCTTCCTACTATTGCACCTCCTGAGCACTTTGGCTACCTCCATCCTAAAACAAATGAAGGACCTAAGCTCCCTCCCATAGGTGGACCTAGTTCCTCTAAACAACCACATCCTCAACCATTTTATGATAATAAAGTTACAAACACAACAATCATCCTTGAAGAAACATATCGAAAATGATTTACTATCCTAAGTAAACAAGGTTGTGACATAAAAAATGAACATAAAATTGACCAAGTTCACGAACAAAAACCAATAGAAAAAAACACAACATGACTAGGATATCAAGATCCTCCTCATGTTCATAAGCCTCCTTTTCAATATTGGAGACTTCATGATGATGGTTTAGTGATCTTTGAGTCTCCTCCTAACTTGAATAAACTCCTTCCTCATGAACAACGATTACTCGATTCTAATAACAAGGATGCTAGGATCCCCATGGGTTCTCTTCCTCCTTCCATTCATGAACAAGGAGAAACTAGTAAATGAAAGAAGCCTTACAAATTGAAAAACCTCAATTTTCTTACCCATCCACCACTTGAATGTGAAAGGAGACTTCAATTAATTTTATGTAAAGGTCTTATACCCTTACCACCTTCAAATAGGTTGGTCATTCATCCCAAAGACTCTAACATACCATATTGCAAATACATTCATCTTCTTGGACACCAAACTGAAGAGTGTCAGACATTGAAGGACATACTAGACATGTATCACTTCACTGATGCTAACTACTTTCCTACCATCCCTTAAAACCAAAATCCCTTTATCATGCCATTGTAGAATTTTCCATTCTCACTATTGCATGATCCATCCCATCACCGACCTTAGCTCATTCTTGTCTTACACTTTGTGGAGGGATTACGTTGTTAGCTTTGTCCCTATAATGCATTTTTCCTTTGTCTCTTAACTATGTTACTCACCTTCTTCTTATACTACTTGAGATTGAGAAGCCAATAAATAGGTTAATAATTGACATACATTTGCATCACTGGACCCTTTTACATTTTCATTTTTCTTTGGTTTTCTTGCATGTGCATATCATGTTCCCTAGTAATGTGTGTTTGATGTTCTCTCTCTTCATAAAACTTCCTCTATTTGCACCTCTATTCTTTTATATGTCATCCTTTATATTTTCTTTTTTTCTTTTGTTTTGTGTTCTCCTTTTGGGGATTATGTAAATCATAGAGATTCCCTATGTCTCTTCCATCTTGACCCTAAAGGTCCTTTTCTTTTTCAATTTTGTTTTGTGTTCTCCTTTTGGAGATAACGCAAAGCGTAGAGATTCCCTATGTCTCTTCCATGTTGACCCAAAAGGTTTATTTCATTTTCCATTTTGTTTTGTGTTCTCCTTTTGGGGATGACACAAAGTGTAGAGACTCCCTATGTCCCTTCCATGTTGACCCAAAAGGTTCTTGTTTTTTTCTTTTGTTTTGTGTTCTCATTTTGGGGATGACGCAAAGCGTAGAGGTGCCCTATGTCTCTTCCATGTTGACCAAATCGGTCCCTTTTCCCTATTTTCCTTTATCTTTTTCATGTGTTTTCCTTTTAGGGATGATGCAAAGCGTTGAGAACACATTGTCTCTTCCATGTTGAGCCAAAATGGATCTTTCTTTTGTTTTCGATCTCTTTGCGTCATTCTTCCAGTTCTACGTGCTTTGGGGAATTATGATAGTTATGAGATATTTAATCAAAACATTGTAGCAATGAACACACTGACCCCAAATCCATATATCCCTTATGTATTTGGTGTGCTCTTTTCTTGGGGGAAACATCCCTTCTTCTTTTTTTCATTTTCATTTACATGAAGAAGCCTTACATGAAAACACATGACTTGGCATAGGGGATTTTCAAGTTAGCTCTCGTGTCTTTTTCTCTTTTTGAATTTTTCTTTTTCCACTTTAAAGTAATTGCTCACAAAATGGTGTGTAGCAATTTCTTTGAAGTTGGGGCATACATTGTCATTATTCATTTGCTTTCTTGGTTCTTAGTGTAGCTTTGTCACTTCATATTATGTGTTTGTCACTTTTTGGAAGAAATTGGGTGTTATGTCCTTCATAAGGGTGATCTCTCTTAGCATATATAATTCCTCTTGTTGGCCTCATACAATGCAATGAATCCTCTATGTTCTGAATTTTTTATTCTTTGATTGGTCCTCTCTTGGAGACATTAGACACAATGTTCCCTAAGTTATCGACTTTACATGAACTTGACAAGACTCCTTTGAACATCTTTTACACTTTACATTTTTACATCCTTTCCACCTTGCATAACGTAGCTTGCATGCCTATGGTGCCTTTGTATTTGTTCATGAGTTCTAAGCATATAAATCTTTTCTTGTCTCATGAAGCATGAACCAACATTGTCCCTTGTGGCACCTTGTTAAAGTTATTAGGATGTATAACTTTAGCATGGTTGAGCGGGAAGCCCATTCAACAACATGGATTTCCCCATAGCCACCTATGTGTTTGTGGGTGCATACTAACTAGTGTATGTTTCTCACATTTGGGGTCTTCTCACCTAGTGGACTGCCATAAGTTTTGTCACCCTAGAGTGAGTACACATTCTCTTTTTCTCACAAAATCCTAGATCTAATCCACAACTAGTTAGACAAACGATCGAAGCTTGATCTAATTCTTCCTTCAATTCTTCTCTTTCTCATGTGTGTTCCTTTTTTCTTATCTCTAGTTTCCTATGGGATCTTCATCCTGGGGGCTTGATCCTCCCTCTTGATCATTTTTATTCCATCTTTCTAAGCATAAGTGCATTTGGATCCATTTTGATACCCATGGCTACTTTAGTGTGAGTTTGAAGCAAGTTCCTCCTCTCACTAAAGTGGGGGCTAAATGTACTATAGAAAAAATGACCATTGACATTTTCATGATTATTTAGGTCTTTCCCTCATGATGCTTGGTCTATTTTTCTTTGATTTAATGTTGCAATGTAACTTATGCATTCACATTAGGTTCTAAATATTCAAATTATGGTGTCTTGTGAAGGGGTTGTGAAGTGTTGTAACACATTTCTACACTTTTCTAGACTCTTTTCAATATAATTAACCTAAAAATAACCTTTTCATCACTTATTAAGTCCTATTTTGAAGTGTTGTAAATTCTTGTAACAAGATTTCATGCTTTTCTAGGCTTACTTTCACTATTTACACCTTTCTTATGCTTTATTTGACCCCTTTATCCACTCACAAGACATAATTAAGTTTTTTTTTAATGTAAACTTGAAAAACAACATTAAATGCAACTTTATTATTGACACCAACTTACAACCTCAAGGTGGGACCCATTCACAATGGGTGGTGAATGAGTCCCTCTTGGCTTCAAATTCAAAATAATTCAAATTTTCTTTTGGGTTTTTATTTAAAAATACTTTATGTCAGCCTATGATGAGGTATCATTGGGTAATTAGGGAACATGTGTGTATAAATAAGTATTTTTCCATCCATTCTAACCCACATTCATCAAGATCTCCTCACTCACTTGCATTCACTAAACATCAACTAGAATTTTGGCATTTTGCATCATTCAATCAAAAATCAATCAAGAATCTTGGAGTAGCCATTGACATATCTTAATATTTCTTCAACAAAGGTTTGGTAAGTTGATAGCATTTGCATGTTATTTGTTTATCATTCACTTCATATTCATTATTTTATGAAGGGTTTGATTACCAAAGTGGGATTTGAAAAAGTCAAATCCCTATAACCTAACACTTAACCATGTTTCCCCTCTTGTAGGTGTGTTTGCAGACTTGTGTATGCATATTTATCAAGCAATTAGGTGTTGAAAAGTGGACAAGAATTTAACAAAGTTTTTAAAGTCAACAAAACTCTATTTCAAGCTTGGAGACAATCGACAATCATTTTTTCTGTAGATTTGACTCCATCAACCCAACAAGAAGACAAGTGCAGATCTAGAGCTACAGAATTGACCCCTGATTTCATAGAATTTTGGAAGAGGACTAATTCACCATTAGTGGTGAATGAGTCCCACATGAAGGCTAAAAAGTGTGATTTTGTCAGATTCTAGTTTTCGACAGTTAGAAACCTATTTCAAGAGATTTTACTAGTAGGAGGACTGATTCTCCATCAGTGGTGAATGAGTCCCACTAGTCATCAACGATGATCTTCCAGTATTCCAGAATCTTCTCAAGTCTATAATCTGCCTCCAATTGGACTCTGTTCAACTTCTTTCATTTGTGTTCTACATTTGTCCATGTTTTAGTTCATTCTTGTATATCACACTATGTTTTCAAACATTGCATTTTACATTACATTTGCAACAATAGTGAATCAATTTCATCATCTAGTTGCATTTACAACATTTCATTTAGTCATATTAACATCATACAATCCTCTATTTGAGTGAACCACCTTAGTTTTCTTGGTTATTCTTTCTCTCTCCTTTTAGGTGGAAGATCCTAAGACTGCAAGAGAAGTCTATAGAATCCAACCAAAAAATTGAGGGTTCAAGTCCTTACGATGACATTGAGAATATTTTTGAAAAGGCCATGAAAATTTGAAAAGGTTATCAAAGTTTTGAACTCAATGTAAATTCCAAGGAGGTCATGGAGAAGGCACAAGCACTCAAGGAGTAGTAGTAAGGAGCTATGGGCATTCAAGAACAACCTTTGGAGGTTGGTGAAGGGGGCACTAAATTTATTTGAAATGAGTTTTTAGTGATTAGGAGGAGGAAAATAGGTTCCCTTCCCCTCAAATAAAAGATGCTCTTCACCCTTACAATCCCCATGACTAAATTTTCAAGTGGGAATATGATGAAGAAGCTAATAATGATCCCAAGGTCAAAGCCTGTGATGAGTTCCTTGTTGATGATTCTTTTGTTTTGAACAAGGGATTCAAAGAGTTTTTCATCCAATCTAGGACCCAAGAGATTAGGAAGACAATTGAATATTTTAAGGCTACTATAGACCCCTCTTTGCAAGAATTTTTAGAAAAGGAAGAGAATGAGAAGATAATGGTTGAGATAGAAGCAATCACTCCCATAGAGGCCAAAAGGATTGTCAAAGAAAGCGGGTTCATGTTCCTTCTAGGGTTGAATTTAACTTCTGCTATTTCACTTGATGCAATCATACAGGATCCATCAGCCTCTATATCTGAGGAGCACTTTTGACAATCAAGCATTTAGTTATGGTTTTAGTCACAAATTGCATACCCTTGAAATTTGGTTAATGCATCTACATACATAGAAATATAAAGTTGTTAAATTAATTGAGGAGGTCATTAGAGAAGTTGTAGTGAAAAGAGCTACTAGAATCACTCCCATTCAAGCTACAAAGTTGATTGTGCATGTTGCCATGTTTAGTGCAGACACTACACAAATTTCATAGAAGTATGACAAATTGTTGAGAAACTACAATACACTCTTTTATGACTATAATAAGATGATATTCGCTATGCAAGAAGGCCCATCAGTGAAGGAATTTCCTTCCCCTTCTACCTCTTCTTTAGAATTATCATCACAGGATAGGGAAACTTTATAATTGAGGATTAGTCAATTGAAAGGGGAGTTAAGAGCTGAAAAGGATAATGTTGGGAAGGATAAAGAGGAAACTTCTAAAGTTGTTGACAACAATTTTTATGATATTTTGAAGCACAAGGTTACAAATCTAGTGCACGGAATTGATACTATTTGGGAAGCTTACAAGAGCATTCATGAAGCCCACAAGAGGTACAGAAATACATAACACCTTCTCAAATAATTGGAGTAAATGAAGTGCTAGAGTTGGAGCATTAAAGGAGATGATGCCAAATGTGAAGGATGATCTTGAAGCTCCAATGATCATTCCATATTTGTTGAAGGTAGTGGACCTATTAGGTGGGATATCATATTTTCATGGCAAGTTGTGTGTAAAAATGTAGAGAAAGTTTAATATATCTAGTGATATGGAGGGGCATGGCATGCCCAAGATATTAAGTGATGAAGTGGAGCTGAAGGAGTTTAATGCCTAGAAGGATGAATTAGTAAGTATTTTCCACAATTCAAGAGAGAAATCAACCTTGCTAATTACACCATGTTGAATGTTGTTATTAATAACATGACCTGAATTAAGGTACGTATGGATGTGTTTGTAAAGGAGGCTCGAATATTGATCGATGCTAGATATAATTAGCACAACACTAAGGTGCAAGAGTTACTAGATATACAATGGCCTACTAAAGAGGAGTATAATATATGGCTTGAAAATTTTACAAATTAAGCCTTCGATCAAGTATTATAAAATATTATCTCCTCTCAGTCAAGTGATGACAAGATGCGCTAATGTGGACATGGTCTATTCTTTTTTCTTTAATTGCTTTAATGTTTTAAATTATGCTATCTTGGAATGCATGTGGAATCCAATATTGTTGGTGGAAATGATGTTTCCTCATGGTCAGTGCTACTATAATGATCAAAGTGTGTCACCAAAAATGTATAGTTGACATTTTTATGCTCACTTGAGTCTTTCTAATGAGCTTTCGCTTGATTTTTCTTGGGCATAATGTTTTAATGTGATCAAAAAATTCACATTAGGGCTTAAAAATTCAAATTATGACATCTTGCAAAAATTTTGTGAAACATTCCTACACTTTTCTAGACTTTATTCATCACAATTCACCTAGAAATTACCTTTTCATCACTAATTAAGTCCTATTTTGCAGTGTTGTAAAGTCTTGTAATAAGATTTCATGCTTTTCTAGGCTTAATTTCACCAACTCAACCCTTTCTCATGTCTAAATGATCCCTTAATACACTTTCTGGTTGTTTTCAAGTGTGTTTTTATGGATATTCACATTGAACAAGTTTTAATGCCCTAAAATTCCTAACACCCACTTAATGTTCTTAAGTGGGACTAAGTTAACAATAGTGACAATTTAGTCCCTTTTGGCACAAGAGTCAAAATAATTTCAAAATTCTAGCAGGATTTTGTCTTGTAACCCTTGAGGTCGGCCAGTCATGTGTTACTTTTGGGAAATTTTTGATAAAATCATATCTAAATAAGGGTTTTTCACCTCATTTTACAACTCCTACATTCATCTATCTCCTAGCTCATATTCATAGGAATTCTAGCATTCATCAAAAGCATTCAAGAAAATCAAGCATTATTGAGTCAAGCTATTGGAGTTCTTCATTGCACATCTTCAAATTTTGAGCATTCATGGTGTGATTTATCTAGCATTAGGTGTTGAAAAGTGATAAAAAAAAGTGCAAGAATTCAACCTTAGCAAGGCATCCCTAATTCAAGCTTGGAGAAGACTTGTTGCCCCATTTTCTGCAGAATCAAGTACAACCACCTGTGAGGAAAGAGATTATAGTTCAAAGGTTTTTAGATTCTTTCTAAAATTCCTAGAGATTTGCAAGAGGATTAAGTCACCACTAGTGGTGAATCAGCCCCGTTTCTAGGCCTAAAATTTTATTTTGACATTTTTGGATACCCATTTGAGAAATTCTAATTCTGAAATTTTTTCCTAAAACTAGGACTAAGTCGCCCCAACTGGCCTAAATGTCTCGGCCAACATTTCATTCAAATTTCCATAGTCCTAGAATTTTCCAACATCAGGGTTCTGATTCCAGGTGAACCTCTTCTATTCTATTCTATCATTTCATCATTAATTTTCATTTCTAGGTCATTTAGTTCATTTCTACATATCACATTATGTTTTCTAGCATTCTGCATTTTCATAGTTTCACATTATTAGGACATTCCATTTTCATATCATAACATTAGGACATCTTAATTAGACTCATTTAATTACACATTACCTTTTTCCTTGAGTGTATACCAAGATTTTAACCCTTATTCCTTCTCTTCTAGGTGAAACATCTTAGGAGGGCAAGTGTCAATAGTCGAGGTTCATTCAAATCTTGTGTTTACATTTTGGTGAACCTACATATTGTGAAAATTCTTCCTTTTTGATTTTTAATTTCATCCTATGTTTCATTTGCATTGCATCTTGCATTAGTTAAAGTGCATCCTAAGGTTTCAAATTGCATTAGTGAAAAATCTCATATTAGCTTGCATTATTGCATCCTTTTTAAATTGAAAAACAAAAAAATCTGCATATAGTTGCATATGTACATCTGAAAGACAAATTTTCATTTAAAATTTCTAAAATAACACAAAAAAATCATGACTAGGATTAAATCGCCACACTAGGTAACTTAGTCGTTTTCCATATTTTACATTGCAATTTTTGGTAATTTCTGGGTATTTTCTGTATTTCTATTTTCTGGTACTTCATCTATATTTTATTTTACAAAATTATTGCTTTTTACATTTTATTAGTCCTATATTACATTACATTTGCATCCATCCTATCTTATGTGGTACTTGTATGAGTGTTTGGTGTCCCATTGATAATACTCTTGTGAGACGAAGTTCTAGACTCATGGCTTCCCATGATAACACTTTCATAGCAGACATTGGGATCTCAAGAGCTCCTACTACTAGTATGAACAATGGTACATTAGGAACATATCATACAACTTCTATGCTTTCATCTTCCCACCCTATGAATGTTGATACACACACTAGTGTAATTCTGCAAGATAAGGTCATGAGTAGTCATGAAGATTTTGCACATTTACAAAAGGACTTGTTGGGCTTGAAAAGAATTCTACCATTGTCATACTTGCCATAGAAAACCTTCATAATTTGATTGAAATTGATGTTTGCTTACAAGCTATGAAGAAATATTCCAAGATATACAATAAACATGCTCCTTCCACATCCCACTTAGGAAACATAGTTGCAACCCAGGGAGGATCTCACATACATCCCCCTTAAACCATAACATTGATACTAACTTATACCACTCATCAAGTTACAAAAACTATGCAATAGGTTAGTCAAATGGATACTTCTTTCACAATTACAACTAGCATTCCTAGTTCCTTTGTGCCATCACACATTCCCTCTTCTACCTTCATCCCTTTTAGTATCCCTTTCACTTCACCTAACATTCCATACACTCCATCTCCATTTTTCCTTCAACCTCATACACCTTACACCGATCCCATCATTACAAAACTTCTTAACACCATTTCATCCATGCAACAACAACTCCTCACCATTAGCCAAGGTCAAAATGCTCCACCTACATATAATGTATGTAGTAGTCCATTATCCCTTGAAATCTTACACACATAGATGCCATAAGGAATTGAAATGCATAGGTTTGAGAAATACGGAGGTAAAGGAGACCCTACCAACCATGTCAATGCATATATAGTCTTGTGTAGTGACTTTTTCCTTGATGATAAGATATTACCCAAAATTTTTCTTAGGACCTTGAAAGACACTACATTAGACTGGTTTTCAAACCTACCCAATCATTCCATCTGATTGTTTAATGAACTTGTAGATTCCTTTATCAGTCATTTCCATGTTCACATGACTCCTAAGAAAAAAATGGTAGATTTAATGTGTTGTAAGAAAAATACCAATGAAAAATTCACTGACTTCATTGCTCATTACCAATCATTGTATTCTCAAATCGATGTTAAGATTCTTGATTCACATATGCAAAAGATGTTTATTGACAATTTGCATACTCACCTTTAGGACAAGTTAACTATGATGAAATTTCCATCATTCCTGCACTTATGTACAACCCTTTGCGACTATCACAACTTGATTTCTAGTCATGATTCCAAGTCCACTTCTAATCAAGTTGAGAAGTCTTACCAATCCACCCATAACAATGTGCAAAACTTCAGAAAAACCAACTGAGGATTTTTACAGTTTAATCAACCTTCTCCGCAACCACCCTAACCTATTCCAAATCAAGTGGCAACTATTAAAGCAACAACGCCCTTTTCCTATGGGGACTCAAAAATACAATTTACTCCTTTACCTGATACCTTCATAACACAATGACACAATTACTACAAAAAGAAATGATAACTTTTTTCTATAGTTAAATCACTTGATACCACCAACCCTTTACCACCCAACTTAAAAAAAAATGCTTATTTCCATTTTCATCACCAAAATGGTGATGACACTAAACAATGTAAGAATCTAAAACATTTAGTTCCAAACCTTGTTGATTTGGGTTGTTTGTCCATTGCTAGTGTGAATGATCAAGGTAATAAGTTTGTTGCACCTCCTAACCATAATTTACAAATATTTACCAACCCTATTCCTAAACACAACATTTCATTTGTCAAGGCTAGTGAACCTTCAAATCCTCACGTCTTGAACATTAATACAAATACTGAACAACATGATATAACTCTAGATGATACCCAAATTACCCCTATGGATGAACTTGTGGGTACGATAGACGTTATCCCTCGTAAGGGCCCGACCAAAAAAAATATTGATATCACTTTTTCTTCTCAATATATACTTAAAAAGCTTCATGAAGGTCCTCTTTACATAGCTGGCTAAATCTATGATAAGCCCACTAATGGGATATTAATAGATCCTACCTATGGCGAGAATGTGATCATAGAAGAATTTTTAGTCTTACATGACTTATATCAAGATAACTATAATAAACCAGCTACATGGATCAAAACACACAATGGTTTTTTGTGACCTACAATCAGATCGATCATACTCCCATTACAAGTGGGACCTAAAACTTTGGACATAACATTTTCCATCATTTCACAATCAAACCAATTTTGTCTATGGCTAGGTCATCCTTGGTTTTGCTCGATGAAAGTGGTACCCTTTGTTGTTCATAAGCATTTTAAGTTTCCCCATGGCAATGAAATATTTACCACAAACCATAGTGGATTTAACCCATTGTCCTCCAAAGGTAATTTTTCCTTAGAATCCTTTTGGCCTGAGCCTATGGAGCCCATCACCCCTCGTAAGGATTTATTTTTCATAGCCTACTAAAAATTCAAAGCCAAACATATCACTGAATTGTCTCTTCCATCCCTACAAACTTCCACTCCTCCTATGCTAAATGAAACCATGCTTCAATTCAATTCCAACATTGAAAAAATCACACAACCATCCATAAACACTTCCCCTTCCTCATTTAAACATCCAAGAAAAAATGAAGCCAATCTCGTCATTCCTCCCCACATTAAATAAGTGTATAAAGCTAAAGAAAAAGTGATTGACCCATCTTCTTCAGTTCCTTCCATTCTTCCCTGTCAAGAAGAAAAGGAACCTATGGTGGCTCAACCTGTTTTCACACCTCAACAAGTTCAAAATAAAATTAAACAAAATCGTGGTGCTAGGGAGCATAGACATCATCATTGTCTCATTTCTTGTCATTCTTGAATAGAAGAAACCAACAAAACCTAACCTATACTTGTGATAGAAGCAATAGATGGCCAACCTCTTCCCCCTAACCCACCGCAAGACAATACAGTCCAATCCTCACAACAAAATGAACCAATCCAACAACCAAAAATTTTGATCCATCCTTCCTTGGAGATAACCCTTCATCCTCCTATTGCAATCAACCTTGATGACGATGAGGATAAAGAGATTATGAAAATAGATGAAGAAGTGCATAGCACTCTAAACTCATTATTTTCATCTACTATGAGCTTAAATGATAAATCTTCTCAGCCAAGTGATGAACTTGGCACATCTCCTAGCTCGGCTCTTGCAATTCTTCCTTTGGATAGTCAACCACCCTCACACTATACTGAACATGATTGTGAGGTAGATGACTTGTTATATGGTTGAATTTATTTCACCTTGCTAGCCTTTGACACTTTCATTTTTCTATTTTCTTTATGTGCGTACTATGTTTCCCTCATATTGTATGTTTCATGTTCCCTTTATTTGTACACTTCTTCTATTTGTACCTCTATTCTTCTCTATCTCATACTGTGTTTTTTGTTTTCATTTTGGGGATGACACAAAGCATTGAGACACCCTATATCTCTTCCATGTTGACCCAAAAGGTCCTTTTTCTTGTTCACTTTTCACTTGTGTTTTCCTTTCAAGGATGATGCAAAGTGTTGAGATGCCCTATGTCTCTTCCATGTTGACCCAAAAGGTCCTTTTTCTTTTCTCATTTCACTTTTGTTTTCCTTTTGGCATTAATGCAAGGCATTGACACCACAATTTCTCCCTCATGTTGACCCAAAAATATTTTCCCTTTTCTTTGATATTTTTTATTTCTTTTCACTTGTGTTTTTATTTTGGAGACAATGCAAAGTGTTGATACCAAAATGTCTCATGTTGATTCAAAATGGACTTCATTTTTAGTTTTTTTTTCACTCTCTTTGTGTCATTATTCTAGTTCTATGTATTCAGGTAATGATGACAGTTCCAAGCTCTTTAATAAAAACTACTGATCCCAAATCCATAGATCCCTTATGTCTTTCGTGTATTCCTTTCTCTAGGGAAACTCCCTTGTCTCTTGTTTTCTTTATTTTTTGTTTACATGAAGCAACCTTACTTGGAAACATATGACTTGGCATACGGGATTTCCAAGTTGGCTCTCATGTCTTGTTTTCTTGTTGCATTTTTTGTTTTGATACTTTAAAGTAATTCCTCACATAACAATGTGTAGCAATTTATTTAAAGTGGGGGAATACATTGGCATGATTCATTTGCATTGTTGGTCCTTAGTGCAGCCTTGTCACTTCATATAATGTGTGTGTCACTTTGTGAATGACATTGGGTGTTATGTATTTCATAAATGTTATCTATCTTAACATATTACATTCCTCTTAGTGGCCTGATGTGATGTACTACATCCCCTAAGTTTTGAATCTTTTATTGTTTGATTGGTCCTCTCTTGGAGACATTAGACACAATGTTCCCTAAGTGATAAAACTTGCATGAACTTAACAAGACTCTTTTGAACACCTTTTGCATTTTACATTTCATTTTTTCATTTTACATTATTTTCCACCTTTAATAACACAACTTGCACGCCTATGGTACCATTGCATTTGTTCATGAGTTATAAGCATACAATTTTTTTCTTGTCTCATGAAGTACGAAACAACATTATATTTGTGGTTCCTTGTTAAAGTTATCAAGAGGTATAACTTTGATATGGTTGAGCGGGAAGCCCATTTCGAGGCATGACTTTCCCCATAGCCAACTATGTGTGTGTGAGTGCATGCCAACTAGTGTATGTACTTCACCATTTTGGGTTTTCTCACCTAGCAGACCACCATGATTTTTTTCACCCAAGAGTGAGTATGCATTCTCTTTTTGAAACAATCATCCTAGATCTAATCCACAACTAGTTGGATAGACGATCGAAGCTTTCATTCCATTTCATCATCATGTGTGTTCCTTTGTTCTTATGTTTGGTTTTCCATGAGATCTTGATCCTAGGGATTTGATCATCCCTCCTGATTATTTTGTTTCATATTACCAATGTAAGTGCATTAGGACCCCTCTTGATGTGCATGTTGAGCTACTTTAGAGAGAGTTTGAAGCAAGTTCACCTGCTCACTAAAGTGGGGGTTTAATGTGTCACCAAAAATGTATAGGTGGCATTCTTGTGTTCTTGAGTCTTTCTAATGGGCTTTGACTCGATTTTGCTTGGGAATAATGTTTTAATGTGGTCAAAACATTCACATTAGGGCTTAAACATTCAAATTATGACACCTTGTGAAGGTGTTGTGAAGTATTGTAAAGAATTCTTACACTTTTCTAGACTTTATATTCACCACAATTCACCTAAAAATCAGCTTTTCATCACTAATTAAGTCCTATGTTGAAGTATTGTAAAGTCTTGTAACAAGATTTCACACTTTTCTAGGGTTAATTTCACCAACTCAACCCTTTCTCATGTGTAAATGACCCCTTAATGCACTTTCTGACCATTTTCAAGTGTGTTGTTATAGATATTCCTGACACCAACTTAGTATTCTTAAGGGCTACTAAGTCACCAATAGGGTCGACTTAGTCATTTTTGATACAAAACTCAAAATAATTTCAAAATTCTAGCAGGATTTTGTCCTATAACCCTTGAGGTCAACTTGTGATGTGTTACTTTTGAGAAATTTTGATAAAATCATATATAAATAATGGTTTTTCACCTCATTTTACAACTCCTACATTCATCTATCTCCTAGCTCATATTCACGAGTATTCTAGCATTCATTAAAAGCATTCAAGAAAATCAATCACTATTGAGTCAACCTATTGGAGGTCTTCATTGCACATCTTTAGAATTTGAGCATTCATGGTGTGATTTGTGAAGCAATAGGTGTTGAAAAGTGATAAAAATTTGCAGGAAGTTAACCCAAGAAAGGAAACCCTAAGTCAATCTTGGAGAATACTTTATGCCCTATTTTTTGTAGAATCAAGTACAACCACCTATCAGGAAAGAGACTATAGATCAGAGGTTTTTATATTCTATCAAAGTTTCCTCGAGATTTGCAAGAGGACTAACTCACCACTAGTGGTGAATTAGTCTCATTTTTGGGACTAGAATATGATTTTGACATTTATGGATACCTATTTGGCAGATTCCTGTTTTGGAAAATTTTCCCAAAACTGGGACTAAGTCACCCCAACTAGCCTAAGTGTTTTGATCAACATTTTAGTAAAATTTCCATAATCCCAAAATTTTCCAACATCATACTTCTGATTCTAGGTTAACCTTTTCTCTTCTATTATGTCATTTCATCATTAATTTGCATTTATAGGTCATTTAGTTCATTTCTGCATATCATATTGTGTTTTCTATAATTTTGCATCTTCATAGTTTCACATTATGAGGTCATTCCATTTTCATATCAGAACATTAGGACATCTTAATTAGACTCATTTCATTACACATTACCTTTATCCTTGAGTGTATACCAATATTTTAACTCATGCGCCTTCCCTTCTTGGTGAAACATCCTAGGAGGGCAAGTGTCAATAGCTGAGGTTCACTAAAATCTTGTTTTTATAGAAAGATTCCCTTTGGAGAGAAAGAAGTATCTTCTCCAACAATATGAAAAGGAATTTTGTCTCATATGGATTTCTTTCCTTTAGAAATGCAAATACAATTGCTTGGGGAGGTTTTGAAATGAAATTCAAATGTAAGTCAAATGTAAATGTGACTGAAATGTAAAATTTGGCTTAGAACTTGTTTTCTCCCTTATTTTTATAAAAGGTAATTCAAAGCCAATTGTATGGGTCTTTGGTTGATAGAGCTTTCGAACTTATGTAAAAATTATTTTGCAATTCTAGCACAAAGAAATATAATTAGTTTTGAGTCTAAGTTCTAAATTCAATTTTGTAATAGGAATAATGGTTTTACAATAGTGATGGAAGTTGAATGAGAAAGTGAAAATTTTGAAATAGATTCTCTCATTCTATATTTTTTTCATATGAATTATTAATAAAATGATCAAGGATCCTTTTATTGGTATTTAATCATTTTTGTTGAATGTATGGTTTGTCTATAATTGAATTCAAGGAATTATTTAAAATGCTCCAATGGAATCATAGGTTTGTGTGATTAAGTATGAGGATTTGATAAGTAGTTTATGTTTAGGGAGATTTGAGTTGTTTTATTGTAATGCAATATTAGAATAGATTGTGAATGTTGATCTTAGTCATTTTTCTATTACGGAATATTTTATATTTAAATTCTTAACGTAGTGGATAAGGAATTTTTATAACTTTGAATTCATTGAGTTAGACCTAACTTTTAAAGAAAAAAATTCTAAAGATAATCATTCATACACCTTAAATTATTTTAAAGTTTCATTAGAGGTCATCCATTCTCTACTTTAGATGATTATTTGTTAGAGAATTAACTAGATTCTTGAAGGATTTCATCTAATTTGCAATCTATGAGAAATTATCTATTATTAACAATATCTATGGTAAATGGAACAAGAGTATCATTAAGTACATTGTAGGGATCACCTTCCTAGGTATTGTAGAGCCTAAAGTGTAGAGGGAAATCCCAGCAAGCTTTTACCTAGTCGTTGGCCTATCCTCAAAATTGTTGATCATTGAATTATGGAAAATTCATAGATAATTGATGAGACCAAGTTTGGTTGATTAAAAACAACCAACAGATTGGTGACTCTGTTAGGGAAAATTCTATCCTAATGTCTCTAGGTCAGATCTAGAACAGTCAAAATAAATTATTTTCATTGTTCTTCATTGTTTTGGGAACAATTTATGCAAATCCTCATAAATAGTTCACATCCAGTTTTATTAACCACATCCTGGTTCCATTTTCCATTTCTTCTAAGGTTATGTTCAAAGTGTTCTTTGAATTTCTAAGTGCTTCTCCAAAGTTTTATATATTTTCCTTTCCCCATAGTATGGGTGGTGACTTTGAAGTCTCTTGTGTCAGCCAAAATTTTAAATCTATGAAGGGAACCAAGAACTATATGAAGAAAATTACTAAGCAGAAGTTGGAATCTGAGCTGCCAAAGAGTAAGAAGCCATCCTAGAAATTGAAGAATGTTGAATCGAGTAACTCTACTAAAACTCTTGCTAGCCCATCTCCTCATTTAAGTTAAAATTTTCACAATGAAAATGTTCATGAAGATGTATATGATTTTGGTGTGCTTGATATAGATGAGGAAAGGATTCCCACTAATGAAATCCCTGATAGTCACCTTGAAATATTATAGGAAGACAGGTGGGAATTATGGGAAAAGGAAAATGAATTCCCATATAGAGGGGCAACTCTTGTGAGTGGAGCTATTTTTAATGATGATAACTTTAATCCAAGAGGTAGATCCCCTAGTAGAGCCTCACACCATTCCTTTGAGAAAGAGCCAATGAATCTCACCTTTTATACTCCTGAACCTAGTGATCTGAGCATGTCCTAGAAGATGGAGATGATATAAACAAGGATAACCAAGCCTTGTAAGAAGAAAATAATAGACTCAAAGAAGAGGGATAGAATTAGGGAAGAATAATTGAGAAAATAAAAAGAAATGGAGGAGAAAATAAGGAAAAAGATGTTAGATAGAGATTCCCTAAGGGAGAGAGTAGAAAAGAGGAGAAAGGTGGTGAAGGAACAATTATCTTCTAAAGATCCTCCTAAACCTGCTGCTAAGAAATCCCTAATCCTCCTAAGGTAACCATTCCTATGGGAACCTTTATTGCAAGCACTTATACTGCTTATGTTACAACAACTAAAGTCCAGAATCCCTCTACTACTGTTAAGAAATTTCAGCCTATAGATTATGGAAAGAAACCTATAGCCCAGCCTAAGAAAACTACCCCAAGTATAGATACAAAAACTTCATCTACCAATACCTCCACCAAATATGATAAAACCAATTTCATTCCATTTTATACACCTTATCCTAAAATATTAAGGTTGCAATTGGCTAATGAAAAGTTGTAGCAAGAACTGAATAAAATGGAAATTGAGGCTTTAGATGAAAAATATGAAGGAAGAGTTCTTTCCTCAAAACCTTTATTCCAGAAACTAGAGCTTCATGTTTTTATCACACTAATTGTGATCCCTAATCCCACAAAACTAAATCAGGTGAAAAAACCCCTAGGGGAGGTGGTGCTAGAGGTCAGGGTGGTGGAGGTGGAGGAAAAAATCACAATAAGAATACTTAGTTTGGAGGTGGAGGGGGAGTTGATGGTAATGGTGGAGGTGGAAATGGTAAAGGGAATAAAGAATATGGTGACCAAGATGATAATGAACCCCATAATGACTGAAGATATCAATTCACCAATGCATGTGGATAGCTACAAACAATTGTGATTTGTTGGGATTCCTTGTTATCCAAATCATTTCCCTGAGGATATCAAGCTTTCCTTGGTTAAGTTCTCTGGTAAGAATGCAATAAGTGGTGAATACCATCTAAAATAATTTTCCAATGTGATGGATGATTTTGAGGTGGAGGCTAAGGATGTGATAATGAATATTTTCATGCAACCACTCACTAAAGATGCCAGAGAATGGTATAGGTCATTACTACCTTAAAGTATTGGTTCTTGAGAATAATTTAGGAGGATGTTTAGAGAGAAATATGGTGATAAGACTAACTTAATTTTCCTTCTAAATGTATTCAATAATATCTCTAAAGGTTCAAACGAGGAGATTGTTGATTTCAATATAATATTTCAGAAGGCCACGAACATACCACCTCATCATTTGAGACTTAATGATAAAGTGTGTTTGGTCAACTATTGTAAAGCATTTGATGCAAAAAATGAGTTATCTCTTGCTAGATAAGAATCCCCAAACCTTAAGAGAGGATTTCAAGATGGTAGTATAAATTGAGAACATTAGGAGAGAAACAAGTAAAGTTGGTAGCATAGATGATGTTAAAATATTGAAGAAACCAAAGAAAGAAGATTAGCATTATACATAATAGGGAGTATCACTAGAAGAAAATATTTATAAAGTTGCAAGCTCTATGAAATATATAAATAATAGACTTGTAAGGCAAGAAAAGGGACTTCCAAATTATAAACCAAATATTTAGTAAAATGAAAGACCTCTTAGACTGCAAGACCATCCCTATAACACCAATTGGCATAATAGAAATACAATTAAAAATAATTAGAACAATACAAAAAAAAAGTTCCCCCTGATTCATTGCATAATAATTCCATGAATTTTACTGGTGGAGCACCTTGGTGTGGTGTTTCCCTACTACTGCATGCTCTTCAAACATTTTTAGTAGCAAGACAATTTGAAAAAGAAAAAACTCAATTAAATGACTATGAGCCAATGGAGGAGAATGATGTGGAAGTACATGTGCTTATGCATAGATCAATTTTTTTTTATGATGAATTCTCTTAAGATTAAGAGTCACATGAAGTGGATGTAGACTATCAAAGACAAGAGTTAGACTCTTATCATTAGAGAATTTTCCCTGACTAGGATGAAGAGGTTGAGGATGATATATGTGCTATGGAAATGCATGAAATGAATGTGTCCTTGAGAATAGATTCTAATGAAGAATATAAGAAAATGGCAGCAACATTGTTAGAGAAAGCTAGAAACATTCATAATCTGAGGAACAAAGTTGTGAATTGTCACCAAGGTAAGCCAAGTAGTTCATGAAAGAACAAAATATAGAAAATAAGGGAACTAAGGCAATAGAATTGGCCAAGTTTAAAATGGAAGAGGTCAAAGCTAAGGAAAGTAATGGACCTAAGATCTGGGACAAAAAGATATTGCAACCAAGAAGTCTCCTAAAGTTGTTTCAATCTACAATAATGGAAAAAGTAGTCTTTTCCTTTACTTGGTTTGATAATTGACATTAAAATTAAATTAATGATGTCTTGGAGTGGTGTTGTAATTTTTTGTACACATTCACACTATTCTAGGACCTTTATTTAACTAAAACATTCCTTAATTGATCCTTTGCAAAGGTTTTATAAAGTTTTGTAACACAATTTCACACTTTACTAGGATGTATTTGCTTAATTAAGCCTAATCGGTCCCTTTTTAATAAAAAATATTTAAATTTGTGCCTTATTTAAGTGTTGTAAAGTGTTATAAGGAATTTTCAAATTTATCAGGGTGGTCATTAATTAATTGTGGGTAATTGGAGTAATTAACCCCTTTTAATTCAAATTTAAGCCTTAATTTTGACACCTCCCGAAGATCTATCCCAACACCAATAATTTAATTAATAAAATATTTCATTGGGCAAGGTTAGGTCCTAGAAAATGGTGCCAGGACCCATTCACCCTAGGTGGTGAATGGGTCTTCCCTTAATAGGACCCCCCCTTTTTAGTAGATCTAGAATGAGTTCTTAGCCCTCTTTCAATCCCATGGGGTTAGGTCCTGTTAAAATAAAATATTTCCTTTTTGCAAGGAGCGACATACCATCATCCATATTTGGCTCACCCTTTTCCCGAACTCAATGGGGGAAAGGGGTTAGGTAGCTATGTCCTTGTATGTCACTTGTTGTTGTCTCTTTTTTCTAGTTGAGCACCTTCCATGTATATGTGAGAGCAATCTTGGGATGTGGATTACATTCCTTAAGTTGGCTTGCATGTGACATACTTTTCTTTCTAGGTTTAGCATTGTATGTTGGGGGAAACCATTCCTTCTTATTTCATGATGCAACTTACTTCAAAAACATATGACTTGGGATAGGGTTTTCCAAGAAAATATCTCATATATTAGGCTAAAAACATTGGCTACTTTAAAGAAATTGCTCATAATGATAGTGTAGCAACCACTTTAAAGTGAGGGCATACATCAATGACATCTTTTGGAAAATGTTCATGATGTGATTTTTCTCTCTTCTTGTGATGTTTCCTCTCCTTGGCAGTGTCATTGGGTTTGATGTCCTCCAAGAGTGTACAATCCATTGACATGGAATGATGTGAATGAGGCGTCCCATGGGCAACAATCTAACAATTTTGACTTATCCTCTCTTGGATACATTAGGCACAATGCTCCCTAAGAGGAAGACCTTTACATGAACAAAGAAAAATCACCTTCAATTTTTTTTTACATGATATTCAAATGCATTTACAAAAGTATTTACATTGTGGTGCCTTATTAAAGTTATTAGGAGGATAAATTTGGTATGGTTAGTATGATGAGAAGCCGATATACTGGCACAACTTTATCATTATATAGTAAGAAGTCGATACACTGGGACTATGTGTAAGAAAATATGCATGAATTATATAAAATTAACAACAAACTTAGATGGAAAGTATTATAGGAAGGAAACATAGCTTAATCAAACACAATTTGATAATATAATTCCCTAAAAAAATACCATCTTCCTCTAATCTCAAATTTCCTAGTATTTATGCTCTCAGATTTTATTCATGCACAAATCGCTACCCAATGTCGTCTAAGAAACAAGTAGCCTAACTTTATCTATAATGTTGAATCTAAGTCTACATCTACATGATTGAAGGATTCAGTTGGATGAAATGATAAAATGACACGATGAATGAACTGTTGTATCTAAAATGATACGTAAATCATGATAAATAGAATTAAACTAATGAAAGGGATGTGGAAATTATTCTAAATGTTAAATTGAAACAAGCTAAGAAATATCTAAAGGAGCCATGATTCTAATCTAAATTGATAAACTATCCTAAATTTTGAATTGGAAATGCAAAACTAGGCTCTCAAAATGTTGAATGAATTCATGCAGAGTAATATTATGCAAATGCTCCTTATGAAAAAAATGTAAATGGGACTCAATTTATAGATTTTTTCAAGGCATTGGGTGAGTTGGCAACCATGAATGATTGATATTTGATCTAGAGAAATTCACGGTGAAGAATGAGAAGGATGGAGAAAAAAGGGCAATTGTTCCCTTTAGTAAAATTATCTTTCCAAGTGTAAGAAGGAATCATTAAAATGAAGAAGCCATGTGTCTTGAAGGTGGTTAAATTGTTGAGAAAAAATATCCAGTTTAGAAAATAAAGATAATTATTTTCATGTGAGACATGGTGATTTGGAGGGTGGGGTGGAAGGTAGTTAGAGAAATATGTAGAAATGTGATGAAATTCAAATTTAAAAATTTGAATTAAATGATAAGGAATCAATTAAAATAAAACAAATTATTTATATTTTTTTATTTCAATTAAATCATGAAGAGGGTGAATTAGAATAGAGGAATTAAGAGAATAGGAACGATGTAAATAAATCTGAAATTTATTTATATAGTAGAAGAATAAATATTTTATTAATTAAATAATCGAAATTTAATTAATATTCCCCAGACCAATATTGAGTGTATACATTTTTCCCCTCTTTAAAGTGATGTGTTTATGCATTACTTTAAAGAAAAATTTATTAGTGCTTCTAAAAATTTTTAACGATGCCCTGGCTAGTGATTTTCAGAAGGTTACAACTATATGCCCCCTTGGGAGATAAATCAAGAAATTTGTGATAATAAAGGATTTTTGATAATTTTTGAAAATTTCAATTGATTTACGATGATGATGATGATGATAAAATCCTGATTTGATAATATTCCAGTGATTTATCTCCTAATATGAAAGATTGTAAGCTGCCTCAATTAATTTCCCCTCAAAAGAAATTAAAACAAGGCCACCAAAATCACCCCTTTAATTACCTATATTAAGAGGTAAAAAGTGTAAAGGGGTTCATTTGTGCAAATTGTAAGTTGATTTTTTTTTGAAGTGAGAGCATTTTGGAGCTTTTGAGCAAGATGGTGATCCCTCTATAGATACATCAATTTGAGCGAGCATGAAGGGATAATCGACTAGTGGGATACAAACCTCCGGTAAGAATTTTGAAACCTTCATTTGTGATTTTGAAATGAATTTTTCACAGTTTTTAGTTCGGATTTTAAATTTCAAAATTGTTTCAGCGCTTCCAATGTATTTCGCAGCACTTAGGTTAGATTTTTTGGCACTTTTGCCAAAAAATTTAGAGCTTTAGAGAGATTCTTTGGTGCTTTCAAGGTTTGTTCTAGCGCTTCCACGAAATGGTGCTTTGAGAGTCTAAAATGGCACCTCCAAGCTGTCACTAGGTCCAAATTTAGGAAATGGCTCTTTTTCCAAAAGTTTCAACTCATAGGAGAGATGCTTTGATGCTTCAAATGAAATGGTGCTCTTGTCAGATTCCCTTGTGCTTTAGAGGATTTCTCCAGCACATCCACAGAATGGCACATCAGACTGGTTTTCTAGCGCATCAGGGGAATGTTTTGGTGCATTGGCTTGAAATGGCACCTATGCATCATAGAATAGTGCTTCTACCACTTTTGGGGCTTTTAACGTCTATTTTGGCAATTTTAGGGAAGATTGAAGATTTTGTGATTTTTCTCCTTGAATTTTGTGATGTTTGATCACATTTAGCTAATGGTTAAGTGTTGATGATAGATTAGATGATTTAGTGACCTCATGATAGGCGAGATACACTAATGATGATGTTGTTTTTACCTAATGATAGGCGAGAATCAAAACAAAATGTTAACAAGATTTGATGAAAATCTCATTAGGATTGATAGGTTGATTGATTTTTGATGATTGATTGATTTATTGATTTGGTTTGATTGATATGTTGATTTGTGATGTTTGAAAATGATAGGAGACGAATTTAGATAATTTTTCAGTCTCGAGAGTAATTCTCACTGACATGGGAGATGATTCTACAACTATCTCATGCTGATAGAGATATTGTTGAGAGATGTGGTCTATCTTCGTTGATTGATATGTTGTGGGTTAGGATTAACTAGGGATTGTTGAAGGAATTGGCTGAGAGGTGGCATAGCGACCACAACACTTTCCATCTACCCATCAGAGAGATGGTCATTACACCAGAGGATGTGTACAACATTTTATGGATTCCTATAGTTGGTGACAACATCACTTATGATTCTGCCGAGCAAGGAGGTACAAATGTGTTACGTCAGATTTTCCAGGATTATCAAATTATTGGATGTTGGATACTATGGCAGGAGATATTTTTCAGTTATGCCCCTTTTCCTTCCATTCTTGTGGGATTCGTCAATGGATTCTTATGTCTAGACAAGAGGGCAAAGAGATTTTCCATCAGTTGGGGTCATAATTTAGAGAAAATGATATAGTTTGGGACCATATTTTCTTGGGGGTCATGTTTGCTTGCACACCTATATCATGATTTGCACTAGGTTGTATATCTGAGGGGATCCAACTTGTTTGTCAGGGTTACATTTCTCCAGGTCTTGGCCTGGGAGCATATTGCAATGACATGGCCGGGGATAGATAGATTTTGACCATTTGGGAGGCCTTATATCTATTGTTATGCAAGTGTAGTTGTCCAACATAAGAGGGGGAAACTGGAGTATTGGAGATGGGTGCTTGATGACTTGGATGCAGTCACCTAGCGGCCATATGTGGACTATGAGTAGTGGGTCGAGGATCACTTAGAGGTTCCTTAGTTTATGAATATCAGATACCTTATTAGATGGACTTGGTATATGATCGAGAGATTCCTATTACTGAGAGTATTGAGGAAGTATGGAAAAGTTCAGGGGATGCAACAAGGATCAACTCTATATGCCCTCAGATAGCAAGATACGACTGGGTGGGGACCGACATTGTCCTATGATGGTGCATGTGATGAGTACCTACACTTACAACCAATGATCTGGGATTATCATCTAGAGATTTTTGAGGGATAAATGAGTGAGGAGTATACAATGTATTTTGGTAAGCATCCATTTCTGAGGCTTTTGATTCCTGATGAGCCCATGTCAGCATTTGAGTATGATGAGGATAGACCACCCTGACAAAGATGAGGTAGAGGTGGCATAGATGAGGAGGAGGGAGAGGGTGGAGATGAGGGTGGTGATGATGGTGGAGGTGATGATGGTGGTTGAGGAGATGGAGGAGGTGGTGCACATCCTAGTTTCGATGCCAAAGTGTCTTGTAGGAGGCAATCCTTGGTAGTAGCATGACAACAGCATGTACATATACGCTTTCCTTCTCAACAACAACAATTTTAGATCACTGCTTTGCATACATAGGTTTAGACTATTCAAGGGAAACTAACACAATTACAGGGGAAGCTATAGGTGCAGACACAACTATTGACCCAGGTATAGGCACAACTCTTATAGGCCCAGGGGTAGATTGAAACATTGACAGCTAAGAGGGATGCTACCCAACAATAACTAGCACAGATACATGGCCAAGGATAGGTATAGGGGGAGGTTACAACATTGACCACTGAGAGAGATTCACAGAGACGACGGGTTGAGCATGAAGAGGCCATTATAGAGAGGTTGCAGAAGGCTGCCACTACTATAGGATTTGTTGATTCTTTTTGAGAGATCTATCTCACAACTCAAGAGGTGGAGTTTTATAGGCCCTAGTATCATGAGTTGCTTCCTCTTGAGTGACGAGAGAGTTTTAGTAGATCTTGAATGAGTAGATCACAGTCCCACATAGTGAGTGTAGGTGTGACATATCCATTGCCAGGGGATCAGAGGGATCCAGGTGCAACAAGGGGAGGTATAGGTTCAATGATGTCAACAACGTCTTGGGGTAGTACCACATAGTTTCTGTCATTTTATGTTATATCATGATGTATACATTAAATCTTGATGATATCACCATTTTGATGATGTATTTCCTAACATTCAAATAGCCTTGTACATTTGATATATTTTGAGATATATATATGTAGTGATGATGACGATCCTATGTGTTTATATGCATTAATTTATGATGGATGCATTTAATTTCTGTCATGTATGTTATGTGATATTTTATGATGATGATATAATATGTGTTATGGATGCAATATGTGTTATGATCTAATGTTTTTATGAAAATTTCTACATGCTATTAGTTTTGTATTTTTCTAATGCAATTATGTATGATGTGATGGATGTAAGATAATGTTAATGCAAAGATGAATGATTATAATAATAAATGACTCTATATGGCCCTATGGATGTATGATATGCATGGTAACTTATGTTTTTGTATATTTTTTATTCAAATATTATGATATAATGCATCTATGAAATGAATGAATGATAATTTACATGTATGTTGATGCCTAGGATGTATGACTAAATGTATATGGATGAAAATGATATAATCAATGCATTTGTTTTTCTTGGGTTTTCCATAATGCAAATATATGATTGATGACTTAAATGAATGCCTAGATGCTATGATAATCCTATGATTGATGTCCTAATGTTCATGCCTCTAAATGATGTTTTTGGCTACGTCAAACGTACTCAATCTGTTAATGATAGAAATAACATTAGCCTTGGAAAAATATATAAATTCCATTACAACAACTAAATATGAATGCATCCTAGATATGCAATACTAACAATGAAATAGTGACATCCTAGTGATTTTTTGTGCTTATTGTCATCATTGAGCTTTGAAAATGTTGAAAATGAGTACAAAAATCAATGGTATAATTGGACCATGATGACCTAAGTACTACTTCCATGATGTTTTATAGTGCAAGTTAACACAAGCATCCATGTATAATTGAACCAAGATGACCTGACCATCCCTTGCTTAAAAAAAAAGAGTTAACCATTTTCCTATGTGAATCCAAAATATCATCAGTGATACTTTGTAGAGCATGTCCTATGATGATTCTCATAGTAATAATGATTAACTCACAGGCAACAGACAAAAAAATTTATCATTCTCGATCATAGCTTTTCTAGTTCTTTGACATCCTTGAATTGCTCTTGAGAAATGATAACATCAATCATAATGAAAACAATTTGAACATTTGTGTGGAAGTGGTAAAACCATGATTCAAAATAGCATCGTCCTTGTAACCTTGATTTTCTGTTGTTTTTGGGATTTTTCAATTTCCCAATTTTTAGGTGTTTTCTGAGATTTTGACCAAGGACCCAACCTAAAGACCTATCCTAGGGGTCTCGAGGGCTGATCAAAGATAAGACTTTCCTACATTATATACACAAAGACCACATAGTTCGACTGACTCGACTGATTTATAGAAAAAAGAAATGAACAAACACTTAATTACAGTGAACTGCGACAACACAATTCAACAATGTGACTTTGTTTTGGCTTTTTTGGATTTTTGACCCTTTTCTAGATTTTTTGACATGACAAGGATTTTTGATGCATTTCTGATGGTGATTCATGTTCTATGTTTGATTTTGTTGTGTTTTTCCTCCTACTATTTGTCTTTTGGTTCAAGCTCAAGATTTGTTGTCCCCAGTGGAAACAAGCCAGTTTATTATGGATATGTACAATGGTCAAGAAACCAAGGTGAGACATGACCGACATAACAAGGTATGCATATGTAGCTCAAATGAAGGATGTGCAAGGTAATGGTACCAAGCCAGTGATCAACACACGTTCCCCTATAAGAAGAAGCCAGCCTGTCATAAATAATGCTTGTTGCCAAGTTTTCACCACTTTCTTTTATTGCACTATTTTTAGATTTTATGATTTTTTTTATCTTTTTTCATTTTTTCATTTTTTGTATTTTTTTCACTTTTTTTATTTTTTTGTATTTTTTTCACTTTTTAACTTTTGATTTTTGTATTTTTTCACCTTTTTTTTTTTTTGTATTTTTTCACTTTTTTTGATTTTTTTGTATTTTTTCACTCTTTTGATTTTTTTATTGTCACCAAGACATGCTTCTTTGCCAATTTTTCACCAAGGTAACCTTTTTTTAGGACATTTTCAGATGTTTTTGGATTTTTTCAGGACTTTTTTAGATGTTTTTGGATTTTTTAGGACTTTTTCAGATGTTTTTGGATTTTTTCAGGATTTTTATAGATGAAGCAACTAAATTATGCATAGAATTTCTTGAGATGAAGATTGTTCATGGGTTCTTCAAATAGATCCCCTTCTGGTGTGGATAATTGATATGCTCCTGAACCATAAACTGATACAATGACAAAGGGTCCCAACCAATTTGGTTGAAATTTTCATTTCTTCTCCCTGTCTTGCTGATTGTATGGGTTTTCCTTCAACACTAAGTCACCCACTTGGAACACTTTGGGTCTGACCTTGTGGTTGTAACTTTTGGACAATCATTGTTGGTAGGCTTTTAGGTGATTCACTGCATTTTGGTGTTGCTCATCTAACAGTTCTAATTCTTGCAATCTCGAGACCCGATAGTCTTCATCAGGGATGATACCTTTCAAAGAAACCAAGAGCAATGGTATTTCAACTTCAATAGGTACGATGGCCTCATACCCATATACCAAAGCATATGGTGTAGCTCTTGTTGGTGTGCGAATACTAGTGTGGTACGCCCACAAAGCATGGTTTAATTGGATGTTCCAATCACATCCTGCATCATTGAAAACTTTCTTCAAAATATTCATAATGGTCTTGTTGGAAGCCTTTGCTTGACTGTTCCCCTGGGGGTAATATGGTGTAGAGAAGTGATGTTGGATATTGAACTTCTCACACAATTCTTGCATCTCTTGATTTTTGAATGGTCTTCCATTGTCAGTGACTATGGATTGGGAATTCCATACTGATAGATGATGTAGTTGAGGATGAATGATGAAATCTTCTTTCCTGTGATGTTGGTTAGAGGCATAGCCTCAATCCGGTTTTTGAAGTATTTTTTAGTTGTGATCATAAACTTGTGTCTATTTGATGAAGACGGATGGATTTTACCAACAAGATCTAGTCCCCACTGATAAAATGGCCATGTGGATGCAAAAGGTTGGAGTTTTTGAGTTGGTGTTTGGATATGGTTGTCATGAATCTAACATTTCTGACATTTCTTCAGAAAATAGAAAGACTCCTTTTCCATAGTTGGCCAATAATATCCTAAAGAAATAAGTCTCTTGGCTAAGGTTAGTCCACTTGACTATGTTCCACAGACACCCTCATGGACTTCATGTAAAGCTATTTCAGACTCATTGTGTTCCATACATTGTAGGAGAGTTTTGTCAAGACCTCGTTGGTATAATAAATCCTCTAGAAGTGTATGTTGGGTGGCTCAGTCAATGAAATTTCATTTTTGGTTTCATGACAGGTCAGGTGGAAGAGTGTTATCTTTTAGGTAGGTATAAATTTCACTATAGATTGAGGTATTAGTATCAGATAGGGGACAAATAACATGGGATTCAGTATTGTCATAGGTAGGGGAAAATAATTGTTACACCAAGAACTCGTAACAGCTTCTTTTTTCTATAATTTGTAACAAGGAAGCAATAGTAGCCATGGCATCAATGACTTTATTGTCCACTCTTGAAATCTATTTAAATTTGATATCCAAAAAATATTTCTTGAAATCATCTAGCATTCTCTTGTAAGGCATCAATTTGTCACCCCTTTTTTGATGATCATCATTGTCTTGGTTAATGGCTAACTCAGAATCCTCATACAATTGCAATTCTAGGACTTTCCATTCTATAACTATTTTGATTCCAATGATTAGTGCTTCATACTCCGCCATGTTGTTGGTGCAAGGGAACATTAGTCTATATGATTTTGGTCTAGTGCATCCTTGTGGAGTGACAAATAGGATTCTAGCTCTTGATCCACATTGGGTGTGTGATTCATCAAAGTATAATGTCCATTGTCTTGCAACCAAGGTAAGAATATCAACATCAGAAAATTTAATGTGTAAAGAATGATTATTTAGTAATGGTACCTCTGTTAACTGATCAACAATTACTTGTCCTTTTATTTCCTTCCTATCTACATATTGGATATCAAATTCACTGATTATCATGACCCATTTAGCTAATCTCTATTAGGTTCACTTTGTTGAGGAGATATTTAAGAGGATCAATTTTAGCTATCAACTCGATGGTGTGAGTTAGCATGTAGTGTTGTAGCTATTGGGTAGCAAACACTACTGCTAGACAAGCCTTTTCAATGGGTGTATAGTTAATCTCATAGCCATTTAGCATCGTGTTGATGTAATAGATTTCTCGTTCTTTTCCTGTTGAATCTTCTTGTGCTAATAAGGATCCCAATGATGTCTTTGTTGTAGCGATATATAATAGTAGTGTCTTCCCTTATGTTGGTGGTACTAGGATAGGTGGATTCATTAAATATTATTTCAAATGGTTGAAGGATCCTTCACTTTGCTCATCCCATCGAAAGGGAACATTTTTATGCAGTAGATGAGTGAAGGGATGGGTCTTGTCTGCCAGCTATGAAATGAATCTATGGGCTGATTGAAACCTCCCTTGTAGAGAACGGAGTTGACTAATGTTCTTTGGTGGTCAAATTTCCATAATAGATTTAACTTTGGATGGATCTACCTCAATATTTTTTTCTAATACTATGTAACCTAGGAGTTTTACCGACATCACCCCAAACACACATTTCTTGGGATTTAGCCATACATTGAAGTTCTCCAGTTTGGTGAAAATTTTATCTAGGATCTCCAAATGTCCTTCCTTGGTATATGATTTGGCTAATAAATCATCTACATAGTCTTCCATGAAAGTATGCATCATATCATGAAAAATTGTGGCCATGGCACATTGGTAGGTAGCTCCTGCATTCTTCAAGTCGAATGACATAACATTCCAACATAATGTTCCCCATGGAAAAGTAAGGGTAATTTTATCTTTATATTTTGGGGCTATTGTGATTTGGTTATACCCAAAAAATCCATGTATTAGTGATAACATACCATGTACTTCCGTGACTCGGTCTACTATGATATCTATATTGGACAGAGGAAAATCATCCTTATGACAAGCTTTGTTAACATCTCCAAAATCTGTGTAGATGCGAATGTTGTTGTTAGGATTTGAAACTGGTACTATATGTTGAGAGATTGTTGGATGTTGTGGATTTTTTTCTGATATGTTGTTTTCATTGATGCCAACACTATTAGGATTTGGTGTATCTATTGTTGTATATGTCGAGGATATTGAAAAAATTATAAGAAAAAATGTTCCTATTTCCTAGTGGAACTGTGCAGGTCATGAAGGTTTTTTGTTTTGTACGTAAAACATTAGTTGTTGTGGATTATAGGGTTTATCATTCAATGTTTCTAGATCATCAATTGGAAGTTTCAGAGGTCTGCGTGAAGTTATGTATGAGTTATGGTCTGACAGTGTTGTGTTGGTCTCTATCAGTGTTCCTAAATGAAGGTTGTTTGATTATGGTTATCTTAGTTGTTGTGGATGCTTCTCTATTGTTTCTTCATGTTCTCATATATCTCTAGATCATTCTCTATCTTTGTGGTATGTCCACATTAATCAGTGAGCTCGTGGTTGAAGATATTTTTGAGCATGTTCAATTTTTCATGTTTTTGGCCGACATGTTGGTGGTAGCACGTTGTGGATTTTCATGTCAAAATTAATTAAAGTATTTTGTGTTGGAGATATTAATTTGGGTCCCCACTATGTTGTGGTCAACCTTGGTGGATACACATTAAAAATTGTATTTGTAAATTTGGGCTGACATTGAAAATATATTTTATTTTTTGGTTGAGTAAGCTATGGTGAAATCTCATGTAGTGGATATATAAGAGCGATTGTGTGATCTATGGAAAGTATGCTTTGTGAGCTCCTATGTGCGTATGTGTGAATATCATTACTAAGCAGAGTGTGAAGAAGATTGTGTGAAGTATGAAGAATTATTGAGCTTAATTGGAACTGTAATCAGGCCTGAGAAGAAGCTATTTTCTTAGTTCATAGCTTGGATGGTTTTAATCCAAACCCTATTGCTGGATAGTGAGTCCTCTTTTGTAATTGAGCAGTGAGCTCTAGGGAGTGTTCCTAAAGGCATGTGTATTCCCCTTATTATTATTTAAATACTTCTAATAGAGTATAATTGTATGGACTAACACCCACCTTGGTTTTTCTGCTAACAGGGTTTCCATGCTAAAATCCTATTATTATTTGTTTCTTTGATGTGTTAATTTTTTATGATTAATTGCTTATTCATCAAATCTAAGATTAAGGTTAAGTTAAGTTAGAAAATTTTTAAATTTATATGACAATTGATTCACCCCCCATCTCATTTGTTTGTCCTTTTTTTTTCCAACAATTGGTATCAAAGGTAGTTCCTCTGAGGAAGTTTAGCATCTCGAGGTGATTCGGGATGTCAACATCAACATTGAAGAAGGATAGTCCTAGATTTGATGGCGCCAACTACTCACTATGGAAATTTAGTATGCAATTTCATCTGCATTGCATTGGTGATGCTTATTGGAAGATTACAAGAGATCAATATACTATTCCTTAGAATGGTCCCTCCTTTGTTGCTGAGATCAAATATGCTAAAAGTTATACAAGAGCTATGGAAGCATTGGTCATTGCTCTAACAGATTTAGAGATGGCTAATGTGATAGGTCTACAAATAGCTCATGAGATCGGGATGAAGCTAAAACTTTGTATGAAGGAGATACATACGTGAAGATGGCTAAGATATAGAGCTTAAAAGGAAAGTATGAGAATCTAAAGATAGGTTAAGATGAGAATATTACTTCTTTTATGAAGAGAGCAAATGAAATAGTGCTAGGTATTAAATGTGTTGGTGGTTCAATGAGTGAGGATGAAATTGTGGCTAAGATACTCAGATCATTGCCTCCTTCTTACAAAATGAAGGTTCATGCTATTGAGGAATTTATGTCTATAAACAAGATGACAAGAGATACACTGATAGGGAAGCTTGTTGCTTTTGAAGTAAGTTAATTTGGTGAATCTACACCAAAAACTAAATCTGTATTCAAAGCTACTATATCTAGAAGTTATAGGCCTAGATACAGTCTGGGAGAGAGCTCTAGAAAGATATCTAATTATGATGAAGAACTGAAACAACTCAAAGAAAAAGAAAGAGAAGTACAAGAACTAGAAGCACTGATTGCGAAGGAAGAAGGAAGAGGAAAAGGTAAGTATGAAGATGTATTTCCCATTATATGTTTTTCATGTAGTAAGATAGGTCATTTTGCATCAAGATGTCCCGAAAGAGTTCCTAGGTCTAAGCCTAGAAAACCTAGATTCCAAAAGAAATGATACTTTGTTGAAGAAGCAGTAACTATTGCTGAGTCTGATAAATATAATGGAAAATGAAGATGATTGGGATTTCTTTGATACCATTGAAAAAAACATGTTCCTACCCAATCTACTAAATATAAGAAAGCTCTTGCAGCCCGAGTTGAGGAGAAAGATGAATGGGTCATTGATAGTGGATGCTCACATCATATGATTGGTGATAAAAGAAAGTTTGTGAGTCTAGAGAAGTATGATGGTGGGGTTGTAAGATTTGGAGATAAAAATGCTTGTGTGATTTATGGCAGAGGTTCTATTAGCCTTGGTGGTAAGGAAAATATTGATGATGTTCTTTATGTTGAAGGCCTAAAGCATAACTTGTTAAGTGTTGAATAGATTGTACACAAGGGATATGATCTGTAGTTCAAGAATGGAAAATGTAAGATTCGTGGGTGTTCTAGAAACATGATTGCTACTAGTGTGAAAACTAAAGGTAATATTTTTCACTTTAATACTGCTAGTGGAAGTTGCTTAATTGCTCAAATAGATGAATGTTGGTTGTGGCATAGGAGGTTATGTCATGTAAACTTTGACAACATTATCAAGATAAGTTCTACTCAAGTAGTAAGAGATCTTCCTAGGTTAGTTAAGCCTGCAAATGTAATATGTCAAGAATGTCAAATGGGTAAACAAACCAGAGTCTCCTTCTAGAGCAAACAATTACATTCAAATAATGTGTTGGAATTGTTACATACTTATCTTTGTGGTCCCTCTAGAGTTAGAAGTATTCATGGAGAAATGTATTTTATGTTGGCCATTAATGATTAATCTAGAATGATTTGGGTTTCCTTTTTAAGAGAAAAGTGTGAAGCATTGGACAAGTTCAAAAGTTTCAAAGTCATGGCAGAAAATGAAAAAGGTTTGAAAATAAAAAGCTTGATATCTGAAAAAGGTGGAGAATTCATTTCTAAAGAGTTTAATTCTTATTATGAAGAACATGGAATTAAAATACAGTTATCTGCTCCTTGAACCCCTCAACAAAATGGAGTTGTAGAAAGAAAGAATAGAACAATTCTAGATGCTTCTAGAACAATGATGATGGAAGGGAATGTGTCTTAGATGTACTGGAGTGAAGCACTAACCACTACTATATATACTTTGAATTGGGTAAATGTAAATAGTAAGTCTGGTAAGACCCCTTATGAACTATGGTTCAGTTACAAGCCTACTATTAAGTATTTCAAAAATTTTGCAAGAAAATGTTACATCAAGAGAGATGATGATATATGAAAGTTTGATGCTAGAAGTGATGAAGAGATCTTCCTAGGTTACTCCACAAAGAGAAAGGCATACTAATGCTATAACAAAAGATTGAGAAATATTGTTGAGAGTGCAAATGTCAGAGTAGATGAAGAATCTATCCAATTATCTTGATGATGCAGCTATGATTCAAATGAAGACAACACAAATCAAGGATAGAAGACTCAAACACCGAATCTACTTTAGATTATTCCATATTTTTCAGTGAAGCAACCATAAGTTGTTTTGGAAAATCAAGTCAGTCAGGAAGCAAAGACAAGTGCAAGTGTAGAAGAAAGTTCATAAGACACAGAAATGCAAGAAAATCCCAAGACTCTAAGGTATGTAAATTTGAATCATTATGAAAGTCAAATCATAGGAGATACGAGCAAAGGAGTGCAAACTAGAAGAAAAATTACAGAAGAATATTGTCTGATTTCCAAGATTGAACCTAAGACTGTCACTAAAGCCTGTCAAGATGAACACTAGATGGAAGCCATGAAAGAAGAATTGAAATAGATTGAAAAGAATGACACATAGACACTGGTTCCTAGGCCAAAAGACAAGAATGTGATTGGTACTAAGTGGGTATTCATAAACAAGTTGAATGAGGAAGGTGAAGTGGTCTAGAGTAAGGCAAGAATGGTATGTAAAGGGTACTCTCAAATGGAAGGTATTGATTTCAAAGAAACCTTTGCCCCTCTTGCCAAAATTGAAGCAGTAAGATTATTTATTGCTTATGCTACTTATAAGAACCATAAAGTATATCAAATGGATGTTAAGTCTACATTTCTTAATGGCCAACTAGAAGAAGAAGTGTACATTGAACAACTAGATGGATTTCAGCTAATAGATAAGGAAGATATGGTTGCAGATTGAAGAAAGCTATTAATGGATTCAAAAAATCCCCTAGAGCCTGGTACACCAAATTAGACAAATATCTACTGAAGCTTGGATTCACTAAAGGTATTGCTGATAGTAACTTATACTTAAAACTAGATCATGATAAAGAGTTAATCATAGAAGTATTTGTTGATGACATCATTTTTGTGGAGATGATAATCTATGCATGAATTTTGTTAATGAGATGAAGAATGAATTTGAGATTAGCATGATTGGTGAAATGAAGTTCTTTCTAGGATTGCAAATTACACAGTTGGACCATTGGATTTTCATATCTCAATCCAAATATGTGAAACAACTGTTGAAGATGTTTGGTATGGAAGACTCAAAACCTATTGGTACTCCCATGGTAATTAGATGTAAGTTGATTTAGAATGATGATTCTCCTAAGGAAAATCAAACAAGGTATAGATCAGTGATTGGTGGACTGCTCTACTTGACTCAAACTAGACTAGATGTTATGAATGTTGTATGTATGGTTGCTAGATTTCAAGTTGATCCAAAAGAATCACATGTGATTGATGTCAAAATAATCCTTAGATATCTAAAAGGAGCAATTGACTTTGGAATTTGGTATCCAAAGGATGATGATCTCACTTTGTGTACATACACTTATGAGGATTGGGCTGGTGATGTAGATGATAGGAAAATTACTAGTGGTGGTGCTTTCTTCCTAGGGAAGAAGCTGTTGTCTTGGTTACGAAAAAAAGTTTGCATTTCTCTATCCACTACTGAAGCTGAATATAATATTGTTGACTATAATTGTACTCAAATGATATGGATGAAATAGATGTTGAAAGATATTATGGTGGTATATGAATAACCTATTGCTATATACTATGAAAATTCAAGTGCAATAAATATTTCAAAGAATTCGATGTTGCATTCCAAGGCCAAACATATATCAATCAAGTTTCACTTTTTAAGGGAGAAAGTGAATGAAAAAGAAGTTAGACTAGAGTATGTGCCTACCAGAGAATAGATTGTAGATATATTTACTAAGCCATTGCCAAAAAATACTTTTGAGTATCTCAGAGAAATGCTAGGGGTGATTACCCCTAATAATAAGAACTAAATGATGCATTTTCTTGCATCAATCTGAGAGCTTCATTGCTATATTATGATCCAGATTGATGTTTTTGTGGCTACTACTAAGGGGGAGTAGTCAAATGAGCAGATATGTGGTTCAAAGCATATGGAAATGTCATGGTTTCCTTTTCCATTTATGTGAAAGGGGGAGAAGAGTAATGTGAAAAATATTTTCAAGAGAAGTGCGGGAGAAGTCAACATGTTGGGTTGATGGTATTTTTCAGATCATGTGTTGCCATCAATGCCAATGGGGGAGATGGTTGGGAGATTATTGGATGTTGTGGATGTGTTACTGATATGTGGTTGTCATTGATGTATACACTATGAGCATTTGGTGTATCTATTGTTGTATATGTTGGGGATATTGAGAAAATTATAAGAAAAAGTGTTCTAGGTTCCTAGTGGAACTGTGTAGGTCATGAAGGAATTTTGTTATGTACGTAAAACATTAGCTAATGTGGATTAAAGGTTTTATTTTTGAATGTTTCTAGATCATCTACCAAAATTTTTAGAGGTTCGTGTGAAGTTTTGTGTGAGTTATGGTCTGAGAGTGTTGTGTTGGTCTCTCTCAGTGTTCTTGAATGAAGATTGTGTGATTCTGGTTATCTCAGTTGTTTTGGATACTTCTGTGTTGTTTTTTGGTGTTCTCATATGTTTCTAGATCATTCTCTATCTTTGTGGTACATCCACATTACTTAGTGAGCTTGTGGTTGAAGATCCTTTTGTGCATGTTTGATTTTTCATGTCCTTGGCCGACATGTTGGTGGTAGTGTGTTGTGGATATTTGTGGTGAAGTTAATTAAAGTATTTTTGTGTAGGAGATATTAATTTGGGTCCCCACTATGTTGTGGTCAACCTTGGTGGATACGCATTAAAAATATTATTTGTAAATTTGGGCTGACATTGAAAATATATTTTATTTTCTGGACAACTAAGTTGTGATGAAATCTCCTATTGCGAATATATAAGAGCGATTGTGTGATAAGTGGAAAACATGCTTCGTGTGCTCCTATGTGGGTATGTGTTAATATCATTACTGAGCAAAGTATGAAGAATATTGCATGAAGTATGAATAAGTATTGAGCTTAATTGGAACTGTAATCAGGCTTGAGAATAAGCTATTTTTGCAATTCACATCTTGGATGGTTTTAATCCAAACCCTATTGTTGGATAGCAAGTCCTCTTTTATAATTGAGCAGTGAGCTCTAGGCAATGTGCTTGAATGCATGTACATTCCCCTTATTATTTATTTTATACTTCTAACATAGTATAATCTTGTGGGGTAACATCCACCATGGTTTTTCCCCTAACAAGGTTTCCATGCAAAAATCTTATTGTTATTTTTTTCTCTGATGTGTTAATCTTTTATGGTTAATTGTTTATTCATCATATTTGTGATTAAGGTTAAGTTAAGTTAAGAGTAAAAGTTTAAATTTTTGTGACAATTGATTCACTCCCCCCTCTTAGTTGTTTGTCCTTATTTTTCCAACACTATATGGAAATCCATTCGGCATAGTTAATGGATCTGATGAATCCTACATCTAAAAATTTCTTCAACTTTTCCTTTACTAGTAGGGCATTATGGGGGTGCATTTTTCTCAACTTCTGTTTGATTGGTTTCACTCCTAGAGGTAATGATAGATGATGCATGATGAGTTTCAGATCAATTCCTGGCATGCCGGCATATGACCAAGGAAAGTTGATTTTCTTTTTTGTGAAAATTTTGAGAAAGCTTGGCTTTTCCTATTTTGTCAAGGATGTTGCTAGATGTATATTCTTCATTGTCTCTTCATTGCCAATGTTGACAAACTATGTGGGTTCAATCAAGAATTTTGATCTTTCTTGAAAATGTTCTAGGAGAGTATCGAATCTTCCATCCTTTGATGCCTTAGAGAGGTTTTCACCATTGGATGCACTCCTTTTTTTTACTTTTTCTAGATCTGACACTACCATTAAATGGTTTTCAATATCAAATCTATTTCCTATATTATTCATTTTGTAGCTGGAAGATTTGATACTCCCTTGTATGGAAGCCTTGTTATGATGTTCATTGGTGGAATCTATTTTAGGATTGTTGGCACAAAGGAAATTGAGGATGGCATCATCATTTGAAAATGCAGGGATGTCAAAGGGCTCTGTTGAGTCCCAATCTATAAGCTAGGGATGTACTAAGGGTAAGCAGTCACTAGACAGGTTAAGGTCAGAAATGGTAAGGGTTCTGATAGTGGTGTCTTCAATTTGTCCAATAGAAAAATAAAAGTTCAGAAGGTAACTCTCCTATGAATTATCTATTTCACTCCGGGTTGAATCATTTTCACTAGAATCATCAAGGTGTTGTGATCCAAATTCAAATGGTCTAAAACATGATCCTTGTCCCTCTTCGAGTAGGGGTGCATATTTGTGTACTACATCAATGTCCTTGTCATGACATGACTCTTCTGATAGTGAATCCCACTCATATTCATTAGAATTAGTCTCATTCTCTTTGTTAGCTTGTAATTGTAGGATTCTTTCAACCACCTTTTCTTTTGTGTCCTCTTTATAGCCCAACCCTGTCTTGTATTTTGGATTGATTAAAATGGATTGAATTGGCTCTGAAATTGCCTCTTTTGTTTTTCCTATGGGACCTTTTCCTTTGTATCCCATCTTTTCCATAATAGTGAAACCTTTTCCATATTGAGTTGTTTGTACATTTGCAATTTTTTCTTGGGATTCTTCCTCATCTTTATAAAGATAATTTAGAACATCATTGTCTTCTACTTCATCAAACCTAGTGCTTTCTTTTATAAACCATCCATCAAATTTGGTAATTGGTTGTGGGGTTTGCTATGTTGACATGGAGGGTTGTCTATAAAATTTTGGAGAAGAAAAGTGTGAAATACATAGGAACCATTCAAAGAAGTATTCACCAACACTTTTGTCTTTGATTTGGAATTTTTCGTTATATTACTTTGACATGGAATTCAATTGGGATTCAAGATTTGAGGAGGTGGATGGAGCAACTTCTTCTTTCTTCTCAGATTGTTTAGACATGGAATTGGATTGACTTTCATGATTTGTGGAAATGACCAATGGTCTAGATGAAGAACTTGACTACCTCTAATCATTGGAAGCAGTGGGAGTGGAAGCTTCTCTATTATGAGGCACCAAGATATCTTGGACATATTTTAGTGTATTACAATACTGGGGACTATTTGAATCAGCCAAAATGGCAATTTCTTGGCCACCAAAAGGAAATTTTAGACATTGGTGGTATGTTGAAAGGATTGCTTGCATTTCATGAATCCATGGTCGACCCAATAGTATGTTATAGGTTAGATCCTTTTTTAAGACTTGGCAGATTACATATTTTTGGATTGGTCCCACTTAAATAGGTAGGATGATTAACCCCTATGAAGCTCTTTCCTCAACATCATATGCTTTTATTGTAATCTTTTTCTTCGAATCCATTGCATTCTCAAAAAATCCCAAGGTAGGAACAAGCTTTAAAGTACATATATTCATGCTAGATCCTTGATCTATTAGGACATGTTTGACATGATGTTTATGCATTAGGACTTTAATATGTAGAGCAAAATTGTGGGGATGAGAAATGGATGCGTCATCATTTTTGGAATAAGGATAGGAAATGTGGTGCAGTTAAATGTCCCACCATGGCTTTGAATTTACAAACATCTAGATTTGTTGGCATTATAATGTCCACTAGGTATTTTTCCAAAATCTCTTTATGGATGGGTGAAATCTTGAGCAATTCCAATATTGATATTTGTGCAGGGATCTTTTGTAATTGGTCCACTATGTTGTATTGGTTGGATGAGGCTATGAGTGTTTTAGATGAACTTCCTTTTAAGAAATATTTGGCCTATGCTCTTGTGGTCACATTCAATAGTATGTTGTCTTGTTTCCCATTGATTTTGATGAAATTGATTTGAGTATCATTTTCATTCATGTTTGGTTTGGTGTTAATGATTTGATTTTCAAGGATAACAATGTCTTTTTCTTGTTTGATTGGAACATCATAGATCAAATTATCATTTGTAGTAATGTTTTGGTGATCGTGGGTTTCAATGGTATTCATTTTATTTCCTATTGCTAAGATATGATTTATGAAAGTATCATGGACATAGTTTATATTATTTTCCTTGTTATTCGTCATAGAGGATTCCCACTTTTCATATTTTGGTAAGGGATTTTTTAATGCTCCATGATCTGCATTTGTTTGGAGTCCCTCTACTCGTATGATTTCGCTATTTATCAAGTCTTGTATTTTATGTTTCAATTGCATGCAACTATTTGCTTGGTGACCTTTGCATCGATGAAATTCACAGTAATAGGCATCATTACACCATGATGATTTTAATTTAGGTTCAAAGCTTCAAGTGGTAGGTAGTGTTATGAGGTTATTTTCAAGAGTTTCTATCAATGCAGATTCGTGTGATTGACCCAAAGGGGTGATATTTTTAAGGTTTGATTATGTTTGATGTTGAGGAGGTTTCAATGGGGTGTTACCTTGATTGTGGCTGCTTTGATTATTGGAAGAGTTGACATTTTGATTAGTGCCTTGATTGATATTTTTATCCATCTTGATTGTGGTTCCTAACAAGTTGAAGACTGGTTTAGCACTATGTGTTTCAGTGGTACCATCATTGGAATTTTTATTCCTTGTCCAAAATTTGGGTTTTTCATTGTTATGATGGTTAGATTAACTAGCATTGTTTAATCCTTCATTGTAAACCTTCAATAACCTTATTTTTAGTAAGGCTTCTTCTATTTTGACACCATTTTATACCATCTTCTCAAAGCTACGGGGACATTGTAATTGCAATATATAGCTCATTTCATTGTTAAGGTTATCGATAAAAATTTCCATCTTTTCTTGTTCAAGTATGGGATGAGCATAATGAGTGAATAACCTTCTGCAACTTTGGAGGAATACGAGAAAATATTCTCCTTGTTTTTGTTTGGTATTACAAAAATCCTTCATGGTTATCTCATGTGTGATGTTATAGGAATATTGTGTGATGAATTTGTTAATCAGTTCTTCAAAGGATTTTGTGCCTGGTTGCAACTTCGAGAACCATTCCGTGTAATGGACCACTAGACTACGAGGAAATAGTCTCATTAAGTATGTTTCCTCATGATCAAACATGAGACTCATGGTTCAAAACTCTCGTACATGATCTATTGGATCAAACTTCCCATTGTATTTGTCGTATTTTGGTAAGTCATAATTTTTGGGAAATGGTATCATGTTTAACCTTCTATCAAAGGGATAAGGAAAAATGTCTTGCAATAGGTATCATTTTGGAGTCCCTCCTTGCATATCTTGGAGATGTTGTTGAAGGTTTTGCATCTGGTTTGTCAAGGTAGCCATTTGATTTGCAGTAGGCATTTCATTTTTAGTTTTCTTTGGGATACTCTTCAATTTATTAACATCAAATTCATTTGGTAACTTAACCCCTTGGTTGGCTAACATCAAAAGGTATTTCTCCCCATCCTTTGCAAATACTTTTTCTAGGAATTTATGGAATTTGGGGTCTTGATTCGCTTGTTCAATTTCTTCTTCTATTATCTCATCTATTTCATTTTGAGAAATCTTATGAAAAGGATTTTCTTCTAGTTGAGCCATAGTATTTGGAGGTTCAATTTCTTTGTCCTTAATTTTTTGTTTTTGGGACCTTGTTATAATGGGCATAAAAGTGACTAAGGTTCGCTAATTTTTTACTGTTATTTGAGAGTGCCAAGGAAATACCTAAGTTGAATAGAATGATGAATTCTATTGATGTAACTAAGGTGATGGAATTTGATACAAATTGTATTGTTTCAAGATGAAGGATAAAAACCTTGATAGGGAAACTCAACTTGATCAAATTTGGGTGTTGATGATGATGGGAACTTTTAGATGTTTGATAAAAGTTTAGGTAAAGTGTTTCACTTGAATAAGTCAATTTTAACAAATTTTTGGACTCTAAGGGATAATTCCAAACTTGAAGAGATTTTGAAATTTTGGTTCCAATTGTGAAATGGTGAGAAATTTCCTATTTAGAAAAGATGTTTGAATCTTTGGAAGAGTATTGGATTTTGGAAATAATAAAACGAATACAACTGGGGTTGTTCTCTGAAACTTTTCTATAAAAATTTAAGAGCAATCTATCCCTAAAGTCAAAAAGTGTTGCAAGACGTTTTTGACGATCCTTTGGACTAAGAGCTATGGGTTTTGGTTTTTGGATTTTAATATTTCATGAAGTCATTGGATAAAGATCATGTTTAGACTCTTGTTAAAATTCAAAAATGAATTTGGACTGGAAAGATGTTTGAATTTTGGTTTCAAAATGATGGATAAGAATTATATTCAGTTCTTTGTTTATGGATTTTGGTGGATGCGCCATTACAGTGGGTGAAAACTATAAAAGGAAAAAAGCACCATAGAAAGACTCATATGTGCCATATAATGGTTGGGATGTGCCACATAATGGATGGGATGTGCCAAAGAATCAGGTTAATGTGCCACAAAAAACCTCAAATGCACTGGAAAATAAGGTGGAATCATTGTAATAGAAGGTGGATGCATTGGAAAAATTAGTGAAAGCACTACAAAGAGTAGTAGAAGTGTTGAACAGGGTATGCAACATTTTGCTTCTATTTTACTTGATTTTTCTAGTTTTTCATTAGAGTATAGTTTGTTCTAGATGATGTATTTTGAATCATAGTTTCTATTATTTTTCCAATGTGAAAGGTTTTTTTCAAGTTCATTTTGAGGATACTTTAACAAGAACAATCAAGCATAATGTACATTCCCTAGGGTTGTGAAAGACTATATTCTCTTGGATTCCATGTGGGTTTTACCCCAACCACACTTATCTTTAGCAGATGAATTCAGAAGCTTGGCCACACAGGCTCCCCCTTACATTGCACTCACTTCTTAGGTCAACCAAGTTTCCAACCTCCATGAAACTCCCATGGAAAACTGATCATCTCTACTAAATATTTTGAGAATGTGGATGCCTTCACAACAACCGTTGTTGTACCAAGATAATAGATAAATTTTTTGTCCAATTATACAATACAGGTTCTAGTATGGACTTTCTGTTCATAGGGATTGATCCATGTGGCGAGAGACCATTTTTTCCCTTCTCGTCAGAACCAACTATGTGATATTGGCCTTTGTTCCAATATACTCACTTATATACCAGTTGGAAATGCACTTGGCTTTACCATGTTACCCATTGGGTCATTCCCTTGGGTGAGTACTTTTTCCCCAAGGAAAGCCCTCTAGGATAAAAAAAAGAGAGAATATACCCATAGTTCGATCAATTTTTATTATGCATGAATAAAGAGAGAACCCACATTATATTCCCTACTCACACTCGTAGATTAACAAGAATGGGTTTGGCTTTTTGGTCACCCAGTTAAGGGGAGAGAATATGCGTAGTGTTCAAAACACACCACAAATAAATGAAAAGGAATGGGTCTAGAATTTTTGGTCACCTAGTTAAGGGGAGAGCATATGCCTACCATTCCAAACATGTAGCAAACATGGTGTTATTTCCTTGTTAATTAATATATGTTCCTAATTTAAGCAAGAAGGAAAGACATAAAATCCAACCCCTATATCATATTTATTAGTATTTTATCATAGGTTTTCTTTGAAAAGCATTATGGAGTTTCAAGAAGGTCTTTGGCAGTGTTTTATGCAATCTGCAAAAAACAAAAAGACATCAGTTTTCATTCTCGGGAAAATATATAGAAATAATTGAAAGCACCATAATAGTAAGCAGAAGCACCAAAAAGAAAAAAGCGCCGCAGAATCAATTAAAAGCACCACAGAAAATGGCCAAAGAGCCACAGCAAAAGGGTAAAGTGCCACATAAACTCCCTGATATGCCACAAAATGGCTTTGATGCACCAAATAAATATTTCAAAGAACAAAAATAGTTGGTTGATGCACCATACAATCTCCTATAAATAATAGATAATTACACGGTTGTGCCAGAAAACTACTCATTTGAGCCTGTAAAAGAAACTTTCCAGAAATTATCAAAATAACAGGGCTAGGCCCCATGGTGGGTGCCATTTTATGTGTGTAAGAAAATATATTTGAATTTTATCAAATTAACAACACACTTAGATGGAAAGTATTATAGTAAGGAAATATAACTTAATCAAACAAAATTTGATAACAGAATTCCCTAAAAACATCCCATCTTCCTCTAATCTAAAATGTCCATGTATTTATGCTCTCAGATCTTATTCATGCATAAATTATTGGGATGTCTTCTAAGAAATGAGTAGCCTATTTATCTATAATGCAAAATCTAAGTCTACATCTACATGATTGAAGGATTCAGCTACATGAAATGATAAAATGACATGATGAATGAACTGTTGTATACAAAATGATATTTAAATGATGAAAAATAGAATTAAACTAAAGAAAATGACGTGGAAATGATTCTAAATGCTAAATTGAAACAATCCAAGAAACATCTAAAGAATCCATGATTTAAATCTAAATTGATAAAGTATGCTAAATGCTGAATTTGAAATGCAAAACTAAGCTCTCAAAATGGTGAATGAATTCCTGCAGAGTAATATTATGAAAATTCTCCTTATGAAAAAGATGTAAATGGGCCTCAATTTATAGATTTTTTCAAGGCATTGGGTGAGTTGGCAGCAATGAAAATTTGAGATTTGATCTAGAGAAATCAACGGTGAAGAATGAGAAGGATGGAGAAAAAAAGGCAATTGTTCCCTTTAGTAAAACCATCTTACCAAGTGTAAGAAGGAATCATTTGAATGAAGTAGCCATGTGTCTTCAAGGTGGTTAAATTGATGAGAACAAATATCCATTTTAGAAAATAAAGATAATTATTTTCATGTGACATATGGTGAGTTGGAGGGTGAGGTGGAAGGTACTTAGAGAAATAGGTAGAAATGTGATGAAATTCAAATTTAAAAATTTGAATTAAATGAGAAGGAATCAATTAAAATAAAACAAATTATTTAGATTTGTTTATTTCAATTAAATCATGAAGAGGGTGAATTAGAATAGAGGAATTAAGAGAATAGGAACTATGTAAATACATTTGCAATTTATTTATATATTAGAAGAATAACAATTTCATTAATTAAATAATCGATATTTAATTAATATTTTCTAGACCAATTTTAAGTGTATATAGGGACAACTCACCTAGTCGACAAACTAAGGTTTCACTACCCCATAGTAGCAACATATGTTATGGACAAACAACCCTGTTTTGCATCATGTTAGAATGATTGTGCTTGATCCTTTGGTTTTATTTATTTTTCTTGTACTTTGATAGGGTATGATCATGTATTTTTGTTATTTATGCATACTTAAGTTTCTTGGATGTCTACATTAGTGTAAGTTTGACATGGGGTCATACTCTCACTAAAGCGGGGGAAAAATCTAGTAATGAAAAAATTAGCCTTTTTCCATTGGTGAAGTGTAACAAAAGTGGTATGGTGTTATCATATGGTTGTAGCACATAGAGCACAACCACATCTCCAATTTCATTCAAGGGTAATACTATAGATCTCAATTCAAAGGAGAAGATATCTTGCAATATGCTTTTCCTAGGGGCTATTTGCAAACTATTAGGGGGTTCACCACCAAGTAAGAACTTGGAAAGACAAATGCAATGCAAGATGGAACACTAAACCCTAATTCAATGCAATGACCTACAAAATGACCTGGAAATGTAAATGGAACATAATAGAAAGATATAAGATGAATTGTGTGTACCTAAAAAATCTAGAGATGAATAGAAGCAGCTATGAAATGCTAGAAAAACTAACTTTTTGACCTACTGGGACTCATTGTCCAATCTAGGTGAATCATACCCAGATCTAGATTTCTACATAGGAACTAGTTTTAGGAAAAAAATTATCTAAATTTGCAAATAGTTCTAAAAAAACATATAGTGGGACTTGTGGATATAAATTTCCTCGAGCTCCCTTCGGGTTATTCATATTTTGCTAAGTCCAGCCCATACCTTATATATTTGAATATCCTTGGGCCCCTCTTTGATTAAATTCATCCACTGCCACCATGTGTCTGATAGGTGCTTCTCGTAGGGATTTCTTCCTTTGCTTTTCTTTCAGCCCCTACCATGCTTCCATGTGTCAACACCATGGGAACTCGAAGACTACTTCCCTTCGCTTTTCAATGGGGCCTCGTTCGAGTGCCACGTAGCATCGGTCCACATACACTTTTTGGTGGACTTCACAATCAACACTAACAATGAAGACTTCTCCACATGTCTTCCCCACATGGAATTTCATCGCAATGAGGGAGGAATGAACCACAAGCCTTTCCATATTTCCACGTGTCCTAACTACCTCCATGGGTAAGTGATACATGTTTGCATGAGGTTCTACCAGGACCACCACCATCATTTGTAGGTGATGTATCTAGCTCAAGGGCGATTGTGTTCTATCGACCAAATATTTTTTTATTGCAATGACCAAGGGAAATCATTGCTCTAGGCATCATTGCTCATAATAAGAGAATATCTTTTGTTATTTTGCCTACTAGGTGGTGGGATTATTTTCTATAAATAGTACTTATTCCTTCTAAAAATGAGTTCAGAAGATATAGAAAAATTAGGAAAGACAACAGGACTTTTCTACTATTTTTGATTATTGTACGAGACTCATAGATTGTGCCATTGTTTGACCTTTCTATTTTCTTAATCTATTTGATAAAACATTAAACTGTTCCATTACTATATGAGTTGTTTATTTATAGAACTTCTATGATTTCCATATAAATTTGATGATTTAGACCATGTATTTGACTCTTCTTTTTAGTGAATGTGTATGGGAGTTATTTTATGTTATTGGATAAATTATTCAAGTTTTCACCTTTGATTTATGTTACTTTGGGACTTAGAAGATTGTTGAATGCGCCCTTAAATCACATCCAAAAGATAGATTTATTGTGCCAATATCTACATCTTTGCACATAATCTTAGTTAGATCTTTATTTTTTATATTTGCTTCATTTTCTCATTCTATAACCCCAATTACTAAGAAACAAACCTCTTTAAAACCCCAGAGGTTAGTCAATTTAAGCACAATTGGCCCCCCCATTAACTGAGTTTCCATAAGGGTGTTACCTTGTCAATTTTTTGCTTCAATAGTTTATTTTTCTAGCATGTCAAGTGGGACTACTTAAATGTACCTAAATGTGGCATCAAAGTATTCCCACTCAACATGTTGCGAACTAGTTGTAATCAAATATTTTGATAATAATAATGTTTGAATTTGTATTTTCCTCCATTTCCTGGGTTGCTTCCATTGTGTGACTCTTGCTACATGGTCCAGACTATTCTCTTTGAGGACCCTCTGACCATGGCTACATCAAATGGTATTAGAGTTGGTTGCAAACCTATGAATCTTGAGATGAGAGTTGGTTACGAACCTTTGAATCTTGAGATGAGAGCTAGTTGCGAACCTTGAGTGGGTTGTGGTACTTGTGGAATTCCTTGGGTGAAATTTTTTTTGACTTGAGGTAGGTTGTAAGTTTGTTCAATAGATCATTGAGAGAGAGGAAATTGAAACCTTATAGTCAGATCACTGAATTGAGGCAGTTGCACCAAGCAAGGAGAGAAATGCTACCAAGAAGGATTAAGCCTAGAAGAATGGAGTAAATGATGGAGGATTTTAAAAGTTAGATGAGTAATGAGATCCAGAATGTCCTAGGTGGTTTGAGAAGGAATCCTGAACTAGAGGATGAATATGAAGAAGCTACAGAAGATCTTGAGGCTGAAGAGGCTAAAGGATTGGCATATGATGGAGAAGAGGGACTGTTGAGAGTAGTAGCACAAGCAAGTAAAAGTCATAGGGTGGAGGTTTCTAACTTCTCAGGTACATTGAATCTAAAAGACTTGATAGACTAGATAGGAGAGTTGCAAGACTATTTTGAGCTTGAGGATATCAGAGACTCGCTAAAGGGTAGGTTGGCACAAACTAAGTTGAAAGGACATGCTACCTTATAGTGGAAAGAATTGCAAAAGGATGGATTGGAGAATGGTGAAAAAAGAATCACTCGATGGAGATAGATGGTTGCAAGGTTGAAGGCTAAGTTCATTTTGGGAGACTATGAGATAGAATTGTTGAAGAATTTGAAAAACCTGAGGTAGAAGTACATGTATATTAAGGAATTTTACAAGACAACAATCAAATCTGGGCACTGAGAGATGACTAGGGGATAAGGTGGAAAGGTATATAAATGGCCTTAGATTTAATATTCAGGATGAGATGAGTATGTTGAGGATTTCCATAGTTGAAGATGTATACCAATATGCTCTCAAGGAAGAAGACAAAGTGAAGAAAAGATAGTAGAATAACCCTAGAGCAAAAGACAAATAGATAAACAACAACAAGGAGAAGTAGACAAGTGAAGGAGAATCCAGATCTAAGTGGAGTAAAGAATTGGATTAGAGGGTACAAAGGAGAGGGAATGGCAAAAAGGAATTCTTGGGATAGTGTTTCAAGTGTGGAGAAACTAGACATCATTCTTTTGAGTGTCTTGAGGGATCATGTAAAGGAACTGGTACAAAGAATTGTATGACACATGAAGAGTAGGTAACTAAAGATGGTATAAAATCAGAGCAAGGATAATCTCTTATGCTTAGGAGAGTCTTGATGAGGTAGAGCAAGAAAGTGGTTGAGAGTTCGTAGAGGAGGAATCTTTTTTGGACTATGTGCAAATTAGGAGGTAAGTGTTGTAAGGTTATTGTGGACACTGGAAGTACTAATAACTTTGTATCTAAGGAGATGGTGGAGAAACTTGGTTTGAAGAGGATTCCACATCCTTTTCCTTATAGGATAAGTTGGTTACAAGATGATCATGTAAAGGAGGTGAAAGAGTAGTGGTAGGTGAACTTTAACATTGGCCTCTTCAAAGATGATGTCTTGTGTGATGTTTTGTCTATGAGTGCTTGTCATGTTTTTTGGGTACACCCTCGTAGTTTGATAGAGGAGCTATATATGATTGCAGAAGGAATCTAATTACTGTAGAGAAGGATGGACAAAATTTTAGTTTGGATTCCTTTAAGAATAAGCAAGAGGAAGTGAGGAACTTGAGTCTTGTAAAGAGTTGCAAAGTTGAGAAGAGAGATGCAAAAGTTTCATTGAAGGATGGCATGGATTTTTAGAGGATTCATGTGGCTAAACCTGAGAGTGAGATGGGACTGGAAGAATGTAAAGGAAAAATTGTGCAATATAATACGTGGGTTGCTGATAAAATACCAGATAAGATGATTTTTTTTAGAAGAGGTAGAAATGGGTGGAAGAAGGTGAGTGGTGATAAATGTCCCTTACTACCTTGCATAGGTATGAGGTAGGGAAAGGAAGATAAAGAGAAGAAGTTACATGATCTAATAGAGGAAAGAAGAGAGGTTAGGAGGAAGAGAAGTGCAAATAGAGAGGACATTTGGATCAAGAATGAGCATGGGATCTACATCTCAAACCCAATCTGATGTTCATGAATTCCTCTAATGGAACATATTTTCTCACCAAGGGTGTTTGATGAAGGAGAATCCTTGGGCCGTGGCAATCTTGCGTCACCCAAAAATATTTTTGTTCCAGTTTGTCTTCATTTTAGTTTTGTTCAGTTCAAGTTGGCAAATTTGGTAATTCATCACATTTTCTCGCCAGACCTTGTGGATCTATGTTTACATTGTTGACATGTTCATTTACCTTATTCCAAGATTTGAGCATGATTGTTTCATTTTCTGGCAATTTATCACTTCTAGATTATGTGGAAGTTTCTTGAACTAGCTCCGAAATAATTTTCTTATCTTACGGCGAGTTTGATCATTTGTGGATCATTCTTGTATATTGTGGATATTTATGGTGTGATTCAAATTGTTCTATGGAATGTCCCTGACCTTAATTTAGGTCCACACTTCATCTTATGAATTCACAAAGGAGTAATTCAAATTTGAGGCCAACATATGCACGCACATTACATTTTCTTTAATTAGAGATTGTAGTAATCTTTAGGTTGATGCGGATGTTTTCAGATTTGTGAATGTATATAAATCATTGTAATTGATCATTAGAAGGTAGTAGAGTTAGAGATTAGAGAAAGAAAGATTTTCTTTGTAGTAATTTCACTTGCATTGAGGAGCATGTAGGAAGGTGGTATTTTGAGCATGTTGTAATCAGGCCTGCAAGCCGAATCTATAAGTCAGGATGTTTTTGGCTAGTTGTAATAAAATTTTCTAATAATAAGAATGTTTGAATTTGTATTCGCCTCCATTTTCTAGGTTATTTCCATTGTGTGACTCTTTTTACATGGTCCATACTATTCTCTTAGAGGACCCTTTAACCGTGGTTGCATTAAATATTTAACAAGCCTAAATTCCAAAAGAAGTGTTATTATGCTATTGATGAAGGTGTGACAGATAATGAATCTGATGAAGGAAATGCAAGTGAAGATGAATTTGTGTTTATTGCTATCAAGGAAAATAATCATGTGTCTATTGAATCTGCTAATTGTGCAAATGTGGAGAAAGCCCTGGTTGCTCAAGTTTAAGAGAAAGATGAATGGGTAATTGATAGCACGGTTGTTCTCATCATATGACATGAGATAAAAGTAAGTTTGTGAGTTTGGAAAAGTATGATGGTGGTGTTGTGACATTTGGTGATGACAATGTTGGTGGTTTCTGTGGAAGAGGATGCATTTCTCTTGATGGTAAGCATAGTACTGATGATGTCTTGTATGTTGAAGGTTTGAAGCATAATATTTCAAGTGTTGGATAGATGGTTGATAAGTTCAATTCATGGATGGTAAGTGCAAAATATTGGAAAATTCTAGAAATGTAATTGCATCAGGTATAAAAAAAATAGGTAATATTTTCCACCTGAGTGTTTCTAGTAAAAGTTGTTTGATTGCTCAAATTGATGAAAGCTGGTTGTGGCATAGGAGAATGTGTAATGTTAAATTTGATAATATTGTCAAGATAACTTCCACTAAGGCTATGAGAGATATTCCTAAGTTGGTGAAACCTACTAATTCCATATGCAAGGAATATCAATTAGGAAAGTAAACAAGAACATCATTTCAGAGTAAACAATGAAATTCAAATGGATTGTTGTATCTTGTGCATACTAATTTGTGTCATCCTACTAGAACTAGAAGCTTACAAGGATACAAATACTTCATGGTGCTTATTGATGACTATTCAAGGATGTTGTAAGTTACTTTCTTAAGGGAGAAATATGAAGCTCTATAAAATTTCAAGATCTTTCAGGCTATGGTTGGGACAGAGAAATGTTTGAAGATTAAACATTTGAGATCAGATACAGGTGGTGAATTCACTTTTGGTGAGTTTAATTATTTTTGTGAAGAGAATAGAATAAAGAGACAGTTATCTGCATTGAGGACCCCTCAAAAAAATGGAGTTGTGCAAAGGAAGAACATAATAGTTCTAGATGTTTCTAGAACCATGATGATGGAAGAAAATGCACCTCATATCTACTAGAGATAAGTTGTGAGTATTGTTGTGTACACTTAAATGGGTACAAATCAAAGGTGATATTGGTAAGACTCCTTTTGAGCTATGGACTGGTCAAAACCTTCTGTTATACATTTAAATATCTTTGGAACCAAGTGTTATATCAAAACAGATGAAGCTATAGGAAATTTTGATGCTAGGAGTGATGAAGAAATATTTCTAGGTTATGCTACTAAAAGTAAGGCCTACTAGTGTTACAATAAAAGATTGAAGAAAATGGTTGAAAGTAAAAATGTTAAGGTTGATGAAGACATAGTTGCACTATCCAAAACCTATGGATATGATTTTGATGATCAAAATGTTAGTAAAATCAAAGATCAGACTTCAAGTCAAGTTCAAATCATTCTGGTGAATCAAGAAGATCAAGAGGATGGAGAAATTAGTGAAAGAGAAGAAGAGAGATCAGAAGAGCCTAGAGTTGATGAAAATTCTAAGAAGACTCTAAGGTATGTAAGATTGAATCACTCAAAGAATCAGATCATAGGTGATAAGAACAAAGGTGTCCAGACTAGGAGAATATTTGTAGAAGAATATTGTTTGATTTCAAAGACTGAGCCTAACAATGTGAACAAAGTATGCAAAGATGAACATTGGGTTGAAGCAGTGAAAGAGGAACTACAACAAATTGAAAAGAATGATACATGGATTCTTGTTCCCAAACCTAAGGATAAGAATGTAATTGGAACTAAATGGGTCTGTAGAAACAAACTAAATGAACAAGGTGAAGTGGTTAGAAACAAAGCAAGAATGGTATGTAAGGGATATTCACAGATGGAAGGTATTGAGTTTGAAGAAACCTTTTCCCTTGTTGATAGAATTGAAGCTGTGAGATTGTTTCTTGTTTATGTTGCTTACAAAGACTAAAAGGTTTATCAAATGGATGTCAAGCCAGCTTTTCTAAATGGTGAGTTGGAAGAAGAGGTGTATGTTGAACAACTAGATACATTCTAGTTGACTGATCAAGGAGATATGGTTTTTCAATTGAACTAAGCATTGTATGGACTCAAACAAGCCCCTAGGGCATGGTATGCTAGATTGAATAAGTACTTGGTGAAGCTTATATTTAACAAAGGTATTTTTTATAGTAATTTGTATTTCAAGAATCATGATAAATATTTTATTATGGAAGTTTTTGTTGATGATAGCATATTTAGAGGAGATGATACCTTGTGCAGATTGATGTTGAGGTGGCTACTACTCAGGGGGAGTAGTCAAATGTTCAGGTATTTAAATATGTAGTTTAGAGCTTGTATAGAAGAGATCTTTGTCATTGATGTCAAAGGGGGAGAAGAGTTGAGGAGAGAAGAGTTGGAACCTAAGAAGGAGTAAGAGTAGTTGTGTTAATGGTAATTTTTTTCACATCATGTGTTGCCATCAATGCCAAAGGGGGAGATTGTTGGATGTTGTGGTGTGTTGCTGATACGTGGTTTTCATTGATCTCAACATTATTAGCATTGTTGCATTAGAAGCTGTATATGTCAAGGATATCGAGAAAATTGTAATAAGAAGTGCTACAGGTTGTCACTGGTGAAGTGAAGTTTCTTCTGTCAGTGTGATCAGTACATTATTTTCCAAAGGTTGTGGACTAAAGGGTTTCTTGTTGAGTATATCTAGTTTATCCACATCAAGTTTTAGAGATCCGCGTAAATATTTGATAATGTTATAAATATTTGTATTTTGATAGTTTTTTGGTTACTTCAGTTTGTGTTCCTAAATTAAGATCATATGATTTCAGTTAGTTTAGTTGTTGTGGATTCATCTCTAGTGTTTCATGATGTTTTTGGATGTTTCTAGTTCATTCTCTATCTGTGTTTCATGTGTTTGCATTGATCGTTGTGCTTGTGATTCAATATTTTCTCTTGTGTGTTCATGTTTTTCATCTTCTTGGTCGATAAGATGTTGAAGCATGTTGTGGATCTTCATGGAGTTATTAATTGAAGTGGTTCATGTTTGATGATGTTATTTTCAATCTTCACTATGTTGTGGCCAACCTTGGTTGGTTTGCATGAATATTATTTATTTATCTAAGCTAATTGTTCATAATCTTCCTTGCTATTTTGTTGAAGTTGACTTATAGCGATGTAATCTCATGTTGCAAATAAATAAGAGTGACTGTTTTATCATTTAGAAGTGTGAATGAGTGTGAGTGTGTGAAGTGTACAATTCTTGTGTGTGCATATTGTTCAGATCATTCGAAGGTAGAGCAGAGAGTCAAGAAGAGTGAGGAAGAGTGAAGAAGAGTGAGGAAGTGTTCATTTCCTTAATCAAAACTATAACCAGGAATTAGCAAATGCTATTTTCTCAGTTGAAGATATGATGGATTTAATTAGAACCTTTTTGTAAGATAGTGTGTCCTCCTTTATAATTGATCAATGAGCTCTATGAAGTGTGCCTGAATGCATGTGCATTCCCAATTCATATTTTCTTATACTTTTAACAAGGTATAATCTTGTGGACTAACATCCACCATGGTTTTTCTCCTAATAGGGTTTCCACATAAAAATCTTGGTGTTATTTCTGCTTCTAATGTGTTGTTCAATTATTCTCTCATGATTAATGATCAGATCTAAGAATATGGCTAATAAGTTGAATAAGTTTGAAATTCGGTGACAACTGATTCACCCCCCCTCTTTGTTCTCTTCCCTTGAGTTTCCAAAAAACTTATTGACTAAATGCTTTAAATACTTTACTCCTTTACTTCAGGCTCTTTGGGATGTAGGAGGGTGTTCCTAATTGTGTTCATTTTGGTCTATTTAGTAAAGAACACATCAATGCATAGATTGGTTCCTATGAAGGGTAAATAAACATAACCCACTAAAAGATAGGCTAATCTTTGAGAAAATAAACATTTATTCACAAGGAACAAGGAAATATTTCTAGTACATGCCTCATGATTAACAACTTTAAAATGAATTATGTCCTAATTTTAAGTCCATGATCGGGCAGACCATCAACATATTTGAATTGTAAATATATTTAACAAATAAACCAGTTTTTTATCAATTGGGAAATGGATTCAAACATATAATAACTAGTAATACATAGATTATTAAAATAATTCTAACAATAATGGACTATTCTCATAATTCCTTACGTCATGAAAACCCACAATTCTCAAAACATGCCTTCATGCCAAATCTTTTGCAAAGTACCAAAAATATATGACCCTATTAAAGCATTTAACTGACTCTTTGGGTCAAGGAGGAAACAAGGAAACACATTCAAATAAGCCTTTGGTGATAAACAAAGATAACATTGATATTTGATTCATAATTTGCAAAAAAATACAAGAAGAGAGTAAACATTTTGGATATAAGATTTGTTTCGATCTATTAGTAATTTTTATAAAACTACTTTAAGATCATTATATGTACAATTAAAAACAAGGACAATCCAACTAATCTATTCATTGACATCCTTTATATACATAAGTTCTACCCTGATCTTATACAGGACTCAAATTTGTTTAGAACAAAACCCCTTGCAATGATCCATGAAATCCCTTTTATAGTACAAGGTGGCAACAAGCATCCGACTAATGCAATTACATTTCTAAATGTTTAATTTCAGCTCAAATTTTAATTTCATTTCAAAATTCCCCACATGGTGACCTACAATCATTTGTTGAATACAGGCAGACAAAATTGATAACCACTTGTGAAAGCAAAATGCAAATACTGCAAAAAAAATCCTTTTAACTGCCAACTAGGCCTTGCATTTTGCATCCCTGTTGCCTTGAATTTCCATAGTTAGCAAGAAAAAAAAAACTAACACAACATGCAAGGAACAAAATAAAACACCACGACAACTTTATCAACCAAGACAAAAAAATGAACACCCAAACACTAATTCTTTTAACTAGAAGAAGGAATAAAATATGAACCTAACCAACGGTACACACACCCACTTCACGTCCTTACAAGAGGCTGGGAAGAAACTTCCAATCCTTCATCATCTTTATCTTTACCTATCGCAGAGCCATCATGCCCACTCGAAGTTTTCATAGATTTCGTCGGAACAAAAAATACTTCCAATCTTAAGGTGACTGGTTGATTCAATATCTAAAGATATTGTTGATAGCCCGAGTCTACCTCTGTTGCACTATTTGAAGGGATATACATGATGGAAATTGTGGATATTTGTCTTCCATAAGATTCATGGCCATACCTTACCTTTCTACATACTCCTGGTGTGAACGGTGTCGGCTATTTTCATTTCTCTTCCACCTTCTTTATTGCAACACCATGGTATATTAACCTACTACTGAATCTAGTAGGAACACATGAATACTTCTTACTAGGGGATTTATCCTCCATAGATGAAATCCATTCAAGAACACTATGCTCATGTATAGAGACATCACCATGAGGCTTCTGCACATTGAGTCATAGAGACCTCCTTACTAGTATTGCAGAAGTGATTGGCTTACTCATCGTCATTGCCTGGAATTTTCTCAAACTCACAATGGAACACTCCTCACTCTACACAAATTCAAAAAAGTACTAACTACTAATTGCAATGGTGAAAATGGAAATCACTCCATCTGTATTTATCAAGCAATTTTGATAGTGTTCGATCATCAATTTTGGCATCACACGCTCAAGGAAGCAATTAATCAATGGCATTAATTTCATCACCGTTAATCACCTAGGTGCTTAGAGATTTACATATCATTCCTCATAATAGCCAAGATGGAAAATAATAATGGCTAACACATGCATGTTTTTGATTTTGAATATCATTTGTCGATGTCAGAATGAGATGAAAGATTGAGTAGACAAGATGTGGTCAAATCGAGTTTGAAAACCCAAGACTATAGCTTGTCATCCTTTGGAGAATAAGAAATCACTAACTAGGAGCCATATCATTCATTCCATAGGCTCTACCATACTGTACACAGTGATCAAGAAACTCCATGTAGCACCCCTTCGTGTACCCCACAAGTTGTCAAACATGCATAAATTAAATGTTGTGAGGTATGGGATGAATGATCAGGATTAAATCCTAAAGTTGTATAATAGTCATTTATCTCCCCATCATCAGTCACCAGGGGCTTATACAAGGGTTGGGCTCCAAGTGGCAATCACACGTGCCAAAACCTTATGAACCTCGAATGTCTTATGACGAATATCTATTAATGCCCACGTGGTGTGTGATGGGTTGAAAGGATTGAACCTTTAAATCTAATGGGCCATATTCCTACACAATCCAAATGTTAATTGTTAGATAGGGCCATGACTATGCTGATGGAAATAAAACCATTGAGGGCAATGACTTAAGTTCTTTAAAAAATGAAATATTTCTCCCAACTTTATAAAAACTTGGTGTGGGACAATGCACAGGGTGACCATTTCTTCTAGGTTGGAGGGGTTGGTAAACGAATGCATTCAAAGGCTTGAGTGATGACTAACTCAACTGGTGATCGATGGGAACCGATGAATGCAAAATTATAATGATGAAGGGTTTTGGGATAAAATGTTTATAAAGTTAGGGTTTTAAAGCCAAAAGCTTTAGCCCATCCTCTAACACAAAGAAAAACAATCATGATCCAAGTCATGATTTTTTCAAAAAAATTCAAGGAATTTTGGAGCTCTAATAGTTACATTGTAACTGCCTCGATGGATCACCGAGTTCCATTATCATTTCCATTTTTTCAAACTCTTCCCTTTGAATAAGTGACCCTCTTCCATCATCCTGCATGTTAAATCAATCCTCCTTTTGTACAAAAAGAGTTCCCTCTTCACTATTTTCAAAGGGTACCTCATTGAAAATATTCTAAACCTTTAAATTATCTCCATAATCAACATGCAATCTAGATCTTGAATTAACTTCATCAAAAGGAATGTACATTCTTGTTGTGAGATTTCATGTATTGAAATATATTTTTCAATTAAAAATTCATTACCTTCAACCTTTGACTTTGATTCTTCATCTTTTTGTAGAGACATTTTGTTTACTCCATGCTCCTGGATCTCCTCCTTTTGATTTTTATCACTTGAACTTGGGCACAATTTATATCCTTTCGATGCCATCATACCTAGCATGTGAATTAATAAATCATTGTAGGGGATTGGATTTCTGAAACCTTCATCGAGATTGTTATATGAAGCCCTCATAGAAGTTGGATCCATAACCAATTCTTCCATGGGGTTGGAAGATTGAATGAACCTAAAGTAAATACCTTCAGGAAAGAAATTAGATTTAGTGGGTTGCATCTTGGAAACCCTCAGGATGGAAAGATCACAACTCTAATACCACTGTAATGTCCAAAATGAAATATATTTTTTTAAATAACTTAAATTTACAACAAGTGAAAGAAAGTGAAATTTAATTCTCATTCAAATACCCACATAAACTTGATTTCTCAAATAAATTGAAATACCCTTAAATAATTAACAAGAAATCTCACAAACTATACACCCGAAATAGAAATTTCATTGTCAAATCAATTTGAAACATCACTAAACCTAACATGAAAATACATATTATTTTCAGAAAATCCATGAAATCAAGGATAAAATAATCAACCAAAAACTTCTACTACAAATAGTCCCCAAAATAGAGAGCAAATTTGAAGTTTGAAATGCACTACAAACTCACAAACTTTAGGATAAACCCACCAAACTTTAGGAAAACTTATTTATTTATAAAATAGTGAGTTTTCATAGAAAAAAAAAGTATAACCATAGAATTATGACTTAAAATGAACTCCTGAAACTTATATTTCATGAAAATCCAAAATACTCCCAAACAAGGTGCCAACAGGCACTATAGAACTACACTATCAAAAACCAAACTTTACCAAAGGTATGAAAACTAAAATATGCATGAAATAATAGGTCTAAAATGATTAAAAACAACAACATATAGCCAAAAAATACTATTTATACGAGCAGCAACAAACTAAAATCAAATCTAAAACTATTCACCCAAAAACTCCTAAAAATCTCCTACAATCTGGCAGGAAAACACTACAAATGGGAAGCCTTCACCATGATGGAAATATATTGGTGAAATTGCACTAATAGACCCTTGGAACCACTTACCTTGAGTATTTTTCTTCCATGTTTTATCAGCCATGAAGAACTTTCTTCATAAGTTTATCAGTCTTGAAGAGAAAGCAACAACTTTTCAGAAAAATTACCAAGTGAATGATGCAAGAATGAATCCAAATTCATGTTTTATTGGAAAATTTTCAATTTCCAAGTTGGAAGACCCAAAATAATGACCAATGGAAGAGAACAATCTTGTATGCAAAGTTGTAACTCCCACCACAAAGTGTAAAAATAAAAAATCAATTGCACCAGTGGGAAATAATAAAATATTTCCGTTTCCTATACCACTTCATAAACCAATAAAAATCCATTTTTCCTTTTTCCAAAAAGCCACACCCAACTTGGATCAATTAAATATTTCATAAAATTTTGATATTTAACCTCCCAAATTATCTTAATTAATTCACCTTGTGAAACCAACATTCCCAGTTCCATTGTAGGACCTAAGTTGCTATTTTTGGAAACTTGACTTACTAAAAATAGTAATTTTCTATTTTTAGAAAATTCAGAAAAAAGGAAATTGCACATTTTAAATTTCATGTTATTCAATTATTTACTCTTTGCTATCACATTTGAATAGATTATAGTAATTTAGCATCCAATTATAACAAAGAAACAATGTAATGGGAAACAACTGAATTGATTTTGGCTATTAAAACATTGATTCACCCCCCTTTCAGTGTTTTTGTACTCCAACATATAATTCATCCACAAAAAATTATCCCACTAATTTACTTTATTAGGTCTTATTCCATAGGCTATAATTTTATCTTCTTCAAAAAGATATTAAAATATTCAAACATAATCATCTCAAAGATGAGAACAACATCAATTAAACTAAATGTTTGTTTTCAACAATAAGACACACACACACACACACACACACATATATTCATTCCACAATAATTATTAAAGTGTATAAAACCATATTCATTCCAAAAACAAGTCAAAAATAATTATTTTCTTCATCAATAAGTCATAAAACATACTTCATTCAAATAACAAACCATCAAATGTATTGTCTTCAACAATAAGGTGTAAAAATAAAACATACCAATCCAATTAACAAGTTATATCAACAAGGTATAAAAGTGTCTTATCCAAAAATTAAGGTGTAAATTTTAAATTATATCAAATTTAAACATTAAATTGAAGGCCATAAAGTAAATGTATATCAAAATAGTAAAAAAAGAGTCAAATAAACCCCTCAAAAATATCTAGAAATCTATCAAGGTATTTAAATTTCAAGTTCACATACACAAACAAGAAATGATACAATGACAAGTTGTAAAATAATTTAAAAATAAGTTTCAGAAAATGCTTAATTTGTAGTTCAAAAATATTATGAAATTTTAATTTATGCAAGTCATAGTAGGCTCAAGGCCTAGGTTTCAAACCTTTCTCTAATACCACATTTCATAACGCAACCAATAACCAAAAAATTACCACTAATTTTTTTCTTCCTTGATTATTATCATATTATGTGTTCATTCACTTGCATACTTAGGTACTTCTATCCATACGGGATAGGAGTCCATCCAATCGGGTTAGGAATCCAGCCATATGAGTTAGGAATTTCTCCATACAAGACAATAATTCATCTATCCATTCGGGATAGGGATCTACAAAAATGGGGTAGACATCTATCCATAAAAGGATTGGAGTGTGCTTTGGCTACATACATAGACTCATCAGGACCATCTAGGTCCTAAGTCACTCACTAAAGACTACACCTCCCTTGGAAGTTCACTAAGGTTGTCATCCTTCAGACTATGTAAAAATAAATTTTTAGCTTGAGTCCCACCTCGAAATTTGGCTTAAAGCCTCGAGGAGTCAAGAAAATCCATCTATGATTCCTTTCAAGTACATAAAGAATGTATTTTATCTTATCTTTATATTAGATATTTTTAGCCCCTTATGAACAAGCAATTCTCATGAATTATGAATATTATATTTTAATTTATTATTAGCTTAAACATTCCTAAGCCCCATCCCCTAACACCTGAGGTACTGGGAGCATCCTTCGTTTCCCATATGTATTGTCTACCTACACTGCTTCCAAATGGGTTGAAGGCATAAAAATGTGGTTCTATTTTCTAGTCTATGTTTGATGTGAACTATTTATTAACATAAGATTTTTTGCTTAAAGAAGTATTAAATTTCTAATTAATTAATTATTTGAGGGATACTTTTTTTTTTTAAAAGAACCTTGAAGTAATAGATAAACTATTAACTAATTCTTGAAAATAGTTTTCAACTAGCTAAATAAATGGAAGAGAACAAATTTGAACATCTAATTTCATTATCGATAAATAAGAAAATTATTTCATAAACTTTATTAACATTATAAATTTCCTATTTATTAAACTCTTAGAAATTTCCTTTTTAAAAACAACTAACTTCCCTTAAAATTACCTTTGTAAAAAAAAAAAACTTTTATTATTAGTATATTCAATGCTATAAATTTCCTATTTAATAAACTCTTATAAATTTCCTTTTGAAAACAAAATTGGTATGAAATAAAAGATAATATCAATAGTTCTAAATTTATTAATGATAAATGGGAGATTCAATGATACCTACCTATAACACAATTTTCCCAACTCCTTTCTCTATTGAATCCAACCTTTTTGATCCTTCCAAGCCCATGCTCCTCTTTAATAGAATAAGAAAAACCTCTTTCCCTACTCCCTATCTTTTCCTAAGAAATTCTAACCATGAGAATGAAAAGAAAAATAAAGACGATAAATAATGAATATGAAGGATTCTAAATCTTATTGTGTCCCTTGAAAGAGGCTAAGGAGTCATATTTATAGAAAATTAATGTAGATTTGATGATCAAGATTTGATAGTTTAAATGAATGGTTGAGATTAGGGAAGTGAATAGAAATGTTTCTATTTTGTCTTGTGAGAGGATAATATTGATTTTTTAATTTTAAAAGACGGATAATGGTGCACATGAGGTTTCCTTCTTTATGCGCAGTTTAAAAATGAAGTTTACAAAAGAAGAGGATTTCATTGATAAGGGGAAGATTTAAATTCTAAAAAGAATTGGAGTTAACTAATAGGATACGATATGTTGACTGGAAAGAAGAATAGAAAGTTGAAGTGAAGGAAAATGACAACTTTTAAATAAAATAAAATTTGTTTATTATTTTGAATTCATAATTTAATTTATAAATTTTAAATTTATTTTTCCTTAAGTTTTAAATTTCATTATAATAAAAGTAATAATTATTTTTAAACTAACTGAATAATAATAAAAAGTTTATTTTTCAAATGTTCTTGAAAGAGGGTTGTGATTGTAAAGAAATAATTAAAAATTGTCACTCATATCCAATCAAAGGAGTCAAGGGAATCCTCTCCTCAACAACAACTACCACCACCTTCCCCCCCACAATCATCCATTCCACAAATAATTGAACTGGGTTCCCCTCCTAAAGGATGAATCCATCCTAAGGAACCACGAGTAAAGAAGCATGAGGTTGAGTCAAGTGGCCTTGTGGACTATCCCATTGATGAATCCAGTGAAGTGATTCTTGTCGCTAAAGATGGGATGAGGCAATGTATTCCTTCTCCCCAAAGAGAAAAAATTCCAAAAACCTTAAGTCTCAGATTGAATAAAGAAAATTTAATGGGGATAAACAACTTTGATGATGTAAGGGTAGAAGCTTGTGAAAAGTTTATGAATGATGATGCATTTGTGAAAACACGAGAATTTCAAGTGTATATCTGGAGAGATATGAAAGATGAATATGTTGAAAGTGTAGACATGAGATGAATTATAAATTCATAGTTGCCCAGTGAGGTCAAAGAGGCCATGGTCTTAGGATAAATGAGGGCTAAGTGTCAAGACATCACAGTAGCTGAGGGAAGAGAGTTGTTTAGAAAAAGTGGTTTAACTATTGCCAATGGGACCTTGTATCAACAATGGCCTTTAACATAGTCAGAAGGCATGATGACCCAATATTTACAAATAAAGAGGAAGAAAAACTAGCTTTACAAGGATCAAAATTCAATGCCCAATGGGAGAAATTGGCTACTTGGGCCTTAGCCCCAGATAATAAGAAGCCATAGGTTGTAGAGCCAACTGTAGGTGTCAAAGGAGGATTGATAATCAGGAGAGTTTTTATACATTGACTATTGAGGTAGCTACATTGAATGTTAATTTATCTCAATTCACCAAAGTTACAAGGGAGTCCCTAACAAAGTAAAGGGACAAATTTATGACACAATACAATGACATGATAGCTAAGTACAATATGAGACAACAAAAAATTGCTTAGATGCAATTAGAAATTGCATTATTAAAGGAAAAGTTTCAATCAAATTCTACACCAGTCCCTTCACAAGCAACAATTATTTCTTCCCAATTTCAAGAAGAGAAAATTCCTTCTTCTCCTATTCTTTCACATCCTCCAGTCCCAACAAAAGTTGTACCTCATAGCTCTGAGCATGTCTCTATTGCATAATAAAGTCTGAGTACATCAGATGTACCTCCTACAAAATAAATCACCAATGAGGAATAAATGGAGAAAGTAAAGAATTATGAGGAGAGGTGTTATAAATTTGATGAATTAATTCATTTGAGTAACATGAAGATTGTGATAGTGGTACGGGAACACTTGAATAAAGGGATTGAGAGCTGATTGAATAGTACTCATTCAAACTATTCCTCCATGTTTGATGCTATAAGGAATTTTGATAGGGATAGGGAATTTTCCATCCCATTGATGGACAAATAGATCCATAGACCCTAGCAACTAAGGAATAAGGACATTGGGTCAAAACATGATGCAAGTAATCCATCCAACATTTTCCCAACCCTTAAGATTGTAAATGCAATTAAGGAATTTCAAGGGTTAAATGAACCATTTGAAAAGAAGATTAGATAGCTGGTAAGAAGGTTTGATGAATGTTGTTTTAGTCTACTCTTAGATATTTTGAATGAGAATGGTGAAGTCAAGCCTCTGCAATAGTGGAAGAATCAAGCAAGCAAAGTAATAGCAACTCAAGCAACACTAATCTGTAATAAAGTTGATGTGGAAATGTTAAAGAATAGTATAGACAAGCTTACTCAAATAAGTATCTCCCTTGAAGAGTTTGATAAAGACGCAAACCAAGTGGTCATAAAGTGTATTCCATAGAGAAAAAAATATAGATGAGGTTATGACATGTGATTGAACTTCTGAGGGAGATTTCAATCTTTGAAAGACCAAATATGTTGATATCTTGGACCTGTAAGTTGTTGCGGAGGTAGGATTGTGATAGAATTTTTATCTTATGTCTTGAATAATGATGGTTGTAGTGGGATAAATACAATACATGGATTGGAACTAGTATAGATTAGGCCATTGATATATCAACTTTCAGATATTGTACTTCCTCAATTCAAAATTGATGACATGGATTGCTAACATGAAAATACTTTCTAGGTATATTATTTTCTTCTTATTTTCATGTTTTCCATCCTCAAGTTTTGGAAGAACATGGAAAATATGTTATATTCTTGGAATGAACAGGCTTACTGAATAAAAGAACTTTTGGAAGGTGGGGGATATCTTCATCAATGAATGAGAAATGGTTTTTATCTCATATGAACATATCCCTCAAGTTTTGACAAATATAACTACCTTTTCAATATAATTGTGAATGCGAAATTAAAATTTGATATGTGTACATTGGATTGGAGCTTGTTTTGGTCCCTTGATTTTGTAAAAGGGAATTCAGGGCCAATTGTATGGGTTGTTGATTTATCTTAGAGAGTAAATTTTGTAAAGAGCGAATATAGAGAATGAAATAGATTCTACATTTCTAGGTTATGAGTCATTTTTTTATGTAAACACTTTTGATAATAGTACTAGAATTTGAATATGAAGAATGGGATATCTTGAAAGCCAATTCTATCTTCATGTACATTCATCTTTTAAACTATTAATGAAATAATCAATGGTTATTTCAACAATCCTTATTGTGTTATGATGAGTGTATGGTTATGTCTTTTTCCAAATTCAAGGAATTTGTTAGAATTATTTGATGAAATCATAGGTTTAAATTATTTGAGTGTTGGGATAATTTAGTGAGTTCTAGATTTGAGTAAATGAGAAGGATGTTGTACTGCAACCTTATGCAAGCTTTGTAATGATAAGTGTTAACCTGTTATGAAGTTTATTTGCATTTGATTAGACTCAATAACCTAGCCTAAGGAAATTTTTTGAGTTTTGTATTTGTGTTGCAATTGTCTTGAGCATTCATAAAAAAAACATTCAAATCACTTATTCTTTTGAAATTATTATTGAAATGTATGTTAAGTTGAAATCTACCATTCTCTATTACTTTGTAAGCAACTAGTTTAAGGGTTTTCTAGATCTTTGAACTTATTCAATTTTCAATACATTTCATGTAGAGCTTTTCTATTATTTGTAGTGTACAAGGTTAATTGGAACAAAGAATCTTAAGGTACATTGTGTGGGATCATCCTCCTGGGTTTTGTAGAGCCCAAAGTGCATGAGGAAATCCTTTACAAGCTTTTACTTGTTCGTTAGCCAATCCTTCCAATTAGCTAACCATTAGAAGATGCAAATTCCATAGAATATATTGTGAGACCATCTTGGTTCACTAAAAATAACCAACAGTAATTATTCCAATTAAAACTTGAAAAATAAATTTAAGGAATATCACAAAGAGAAACAACAAACTTTTGGTAGATCTGAGAAGGTTTGAATGATGTTTAACTCTCACTAGAAGGCAACTTCAAGAGGAAAACAATGAATCGTTCACCAATGGGTGAACGTGTCATTTTTTAGGGTTTTCAGAGAACTTTTGGGAGTCTCTGATACCAATTTGTAGCTTCTATTTGATCTAAGTTTTAGTGTCAAAAATTTGGAAATCAGATCTACTAGTGAGATTCCATGATTTCACAACTTTGACAACTTTTGCAACTTTAACAACCTTTCCAACCATGCACTTCAAGAGGTATTCAATCCTTCTTCAACCTAAATGTACAATACAAACACAAGAGGGAAAAAATTTTCTTCTTCTAGTGAATGGTGGTTTTCCTTGGTCAAACCCCATTTGGGTAACTAAACCTTGAATAGAAATAATGATAAAATAGGGAAATGAATGAACAATGATATGTTGCAACTCACCAAACCCTTGAATAAAAATTTGAATCATGGAGATCTGTAACTTGCATGAAATGGCTTCAATGGATGTGGATCTTGATGCTTGAAATATGACTTGAGTTCTTGCTTGAATTTTTTGAAACCTACATCACAATGCTAGCTCCAAAAACATGCATGATGTTTAAGGACTTGACATGATGGTTCGATATTCATTGCTACAACAAAATGCTTGATAAATATTTTCTTGAATGATCTTGATTACATTAATAGCTTTAGGAATGTTCTCATCAAAATGATATATGTATTATTAAAAAAATAGACTTGATTTGATAAAATAACTTTGTATTTATAGGTATGTATCCTTAATTTACCAAAATTTAAACATTACAAGCTGACATTGAAATATGGTGATGAAGCTTATAAAATTATAAAGAATTTTAGCTCAATTCCCATGAACTTGGTTCCCATTTTAAAACCTTGTCCCAAAAGTGAGTAGGGTTTTTTTCACAAGCATACAAACATTATAATTTTAGGTTGACCTTCTCAATTGATCATCAACATATTAAGTGATCTTTTGATCCATCTAGCATGTTAGTCTACCGATCCATTAGCCCAAAGAACCAGTTGTCCTCTTCCAACCATATCAAGTCTTTTCCTAAAGTCAAGTTTTAAATTTTAACTCAGTGACTTAAACCTTAAGTCATTAATCCTAGTGGTCATGTCATTGTCAGCTAGACCAAGTCCCATCTATTAAATGCTAAAACCACTTGATGTGCATATTTCAAGATTCAAAGATCAGGGAGAAGATTTGGATTGTACCTCGCTAGCCTATGGGAGTTAAGTGCTAGCTAGATAAATGCAGTGAGGTTGGAAAGAAGCTGACACGTGTCCAAGGTATAGTGCGGGAACCATTCCCCACTATTGCTCCCATGGCCCGACATCTTCAACGAGCGTCCGATATCAATTTGGTGGAACAATCTTCACTGTTCCCCATTGGCTTGCTAGATTAAAATGGAGGGTGGTTATGACTAGTGAGATCAGCGAGATCTCGAAACCTGTACTCACTTATTTGGACTTTGGAGCCCACACACTATTAAGGTGTCATCCAGCATAGAAGAAATTCATTGGCTATGAAATTTTTAGTGGAGCACCACTAGAAATCAAAGGTGGTTAAACAAAAGTTGGTTGTCCAATCATCCATCAAGGCAAAAGATTGATGGATAGCATTCAAATATGGTAAGTAACATGTGATGGCAATTTCTACTCTGTGCAACCAGCTCACATTAATGGTTGACATCTTGTAGAGTGATTGAGTTGATCTCAATTTGTGTGGAGACACCAACACCGGTAATTATGAAGAATAATCTACGGATCTCCATGCAAATGGGAAATTAAACAATGACAGTACATCTGCCAACAAACTACCTGGGTTATGCATTCATGTATAGGGTATGTGGCTAATGACTATTTTTTACCCAAAATTGATGAAATGAAAAGGGTTTTTAAAGGAGATTCTCGAATTTCCACCAATATAAATTATGTTTTACTTTGAATTTAATAAATAATAATTATTATTTTTCTATTTGAATTATGACTAAAGTGTTGATTGAAAAACATATATAATTTTCAAATGGTATCACATTTTTTGAATCCAAAACATGCATCATATTCTATGCTTCACATACTACAGGATTAAAAAAATAAAAAATGAATTTCATGAATTTTTGACCAAGTTAAGGTGGTTAGACAAACAAGTTTTTATATTTTTTAAAAATTGTAATAAAAAACATATAATTAATTATTTACTTGGAAATAAATTACAAAAAAATATGCATCACATCCAAACATAAGTCCTCTACTTATTTCTAAAATATTATAAAAAAATATTATCATTTTATTGTGGTTAGGGTGGCCAGAAAAACACCTACTTCTTATTTTTTCCCTGAAATTTAAGCACTACTGCATTGAAATATCAAATTTTCACCAAATAGATTTAAAAGAAAAAAAAACTTAGTATTTTAGAAACTACATTCAATTTGCTATAGATTCTATTCTTACATATTTTTGAAATAATATAGATAACTTATTCAATTTTTTGTGTCAAGTTTCCTAACTCTGATTTTTCTAAAAATTTTGCCACTTAAGGGCCTATTTTTTCCATGATGATCCTGCACATACTCGTAAGTGGAAACATGGTTAAAAGGATATCCTTTCCCTCCATATTTTTGAAACCTAGGAATGTCTATACCTTGTGGTATTAGCCTTCTTAGTATATCAAAGGATAAGGGATTTTTTTTGACATAGAATGATGTTTGGCCATTTTGACTTTGGTTTATGGTGGAAATATGTTTTTGAAGGACTGAAACATTTTGGAAAGTTGGCTAAGGATGGTGTCATTGGTTGCGTTTTGAGATGGAGGTGAATATGGTGGATGCGTATATTTGTTTGAGGGGGAAGTTAATGGAATACTTATGGGAGGTAAAGTGGTAGGAGATATGACGTTAGATGCCACAAAGTTATCAGGATTGCTAGTGGAAATACCCAAGGTAGGAATGCCATTACTAGTAGGTTGCATCATTGTGGTAACTTGAGGGTTGGTATAGGTAGGAATAGAAGCAATGGTTGTGGGATGAGGAATTTGATTTCCTCCTTGACTTTGAGTATTTTTGGAATTTTGAGCATAGCTAGTTGTTGAGGTAAGATGTTTGCAAAAAATATGAGCTAAGCTATGCACAAGTTCTATTCCTTGTTCACTTTCAATCATACAGTGTATATTATCTATGGTAGGGCTAGCAATGATGGAAATGTTTTCATTACTCACATGATGTTGTAGGTTTGCTAATTCTTCATGGACTTGGATTATGTTTTCTTTAGGGATACTAGCAACCATTGTTTCAATACTCGTCAAACTACTTGAAGGTAAAGAGTTCTCAAGGATATGATCTATACCTAGTGAACTAGTGTCAAAACTATGAGTGAAAGAGCTAGATAACTCAAGATCCATGACGAGTGTGTTATGTTTGAATGGCATGAGCCTTGAACTACGTCTCACTATAGTATTAGCAATAGGACACCAAGTTGTAAAGCTCGTGAAAGGGAAAATCAATGAATGTAAGATAAATGCAATGGACACAAGATAAATGATATTCCTTAACTCCAATTCTTATGTTTACAAATGCACTTAAAATGAAACCAAATTATGCTAGGTCTAATGAAATGAATGAAACAAAAATGTAGTAGATTGAGACAAATATCTAAGAATAATAAATAGAAAAAAAAAAAGATATTTTAAATGTTATAAAATGTAGGTTCAAATCTGATATGACAATAAACCACCTAAAGGGGAAAAGGGTTTTTGCAAGGTTTAGGTACTAAAAAATGGTCAACATAGAGTTTCCAAAAATCATGAGCGGATACTTGTACTAGGACTAAATCACCTAGATGGGAAAATGAGTGTTAGATGAGGGTTTTCAAACTAAATTCATCAAATTCTAAGTTGATTCTAAGGTTTCTAACTTCTATGTTGACTTGACTATTTGCAAGTATAGTTTTTTATTGAAATTGAATGATTTTAAATGTAAAAATGCAACCTATATGCACTTTTGACTAATGTAATGTTTAGAAGCCATAAATGCAAGTTAACTAATGCAAGATCTAATTCAAAGTTAATGTAAGATAAATTGAGGAATTTTATGCACTCCAAATCAGAATAAAGGGTTCAAACGTCAGATTCACCAAAATGAATCATAGGAAGTAGGGTTCCACCTTATAGGAGATGGAACTAGGGGGTACCTATTTCATTATTAGTTCATTAATGGAAACCCTAGAGACTTCCACCCAATGATTCAATTAAGGGAAGTACTACTAGGAAAAGGGGGTTTCTTTAGGTGTGATTAAAGGGGTTCACCATTAAACTAATCCTTAAAAAGAAGGAAATGAAGGAAATATATAAATCTAGCTATGTTACCTTAAAAATGAAACTTATAATCAAAATAATAGAATGAGGATAAATATAGAAGCACCTAGAAGACTAGACATGTCCAAAACAAGTTTTGTAACTTAGAAATTTTGACTTTTGCTACTCAATGGGACTGATATTCCAAACTCGTTGATTTAGTCCTAGTTAATGTTTGTGGGTTGAATATGAAATCTACTACTGGAAAACTAGGATCTACAAAAACCTACTAAAAATGTGTATAATAGGACTCATACAACCAAGGTGGTGATTTGGTCCTAGTATTAGAGTTTGTTTGAAACTTTTGTAGCCTCAAGTGATCTTTTGTGGCTTTCATCTTGTCTGATATCCAAGTATGGAAAGTGTGAATTGCGGGTTGAAGGTGAGTTTCCATGAAGATGACAACTTTGACACTTTCTTCAATCTTTTAATTTTATCTTCAAAGGATATTCAAACTCCAAATCACCTAGATCTACAATCACACATGAATAGGGAAAAATGTTCTTGTGTTGGGGAATAGGGGTCTTCCTTTGTCAAACCCCATTTGGGTAATTAAATCTTGAAATGAAATGAAATAGAAATGAATGAATACTGAATAAACAATATGTAATGTTGCAACTCACCAAACCTTAGTAACAAATAATGAAATCTTGTGTGAAATGGCTCCATGGATGTGGATCTTGATTCTTGATCTTGATATGAGACAATTTTTGTGAATGCTTTCTTGAATCATGAAAACCTACATAAAAAATGTTAGTTCAAAAACACCCATGATGCATAAAGAGCTTGACATGATGCTTGAATCTTGAATGCTACTCCAAATGCTTGATAATAAACTCTTGAATGCTGTTGAATACTCTTGAACACTTGAATTGCTAGATCACACTTGCTCATGAAAATTTCTAGGATTAAATATGTGAAATAACCTTATATTTATACTTGTTTATGCCAAATTTCTCGAAATTACTATTATAATTGACGATTCAATCCACAACTCCCATGAAACACCTGCAAGAAATTACCTATCACAATAAAGAAGATGAAAAATAAATATTATGCTCACTAACCTGAGAATTGTATTGATGCAAATATCTTGGATGAATATTACAAATGAATGTGCAAGCTTTATAAAAGCATTGCACAAGCAAACCCTACTTGTGGTTTGACAAGATAGATACAAGTGTTGTAATCTCATACAATGAGACAACTTGTCCTAACTATCAGTGTATTCATTAATGTCATTGTAAACACAAGGTGACCTAAGCCTACTTAGGCATTTATTATGTAGGTTGATATTTTTCCCTATTGATATTTTCCTGATATTTTTCCCTACACTTGGATATTTTGGATATTTCTCCTTTATAAAGAGACCCATGGTTGTCTATCAATATAGATTGACATTATGCATTTTATGCATTCTATCTCCAATATGCTTGTTCAAAATATTTTTCTTTCATCATTCTTTCATGGTATCAGGGCCACTCAGTATTTCAGCAGACCATAGTGTTTGAATTTTTTTAATTTTTTTTCCTTTCATCCCTGCACACTTGCAATTCGTAGGAAAGGAAACTCGACCAATTTTTTCCCTATGTGTTGCCACCGTGATCTTGAGTTGAGGGTGCCTTTTCCTACATATTCATTTTATTGAGGGTGTTTTATACCCAGGCGAGCAATTTGTGCACTGAATTTGAGTCACAATCTGCCAGTAGAGATCTAACACCTAGATCTCACATAGGCCACATCTCACATAGAGGCTCTATCAGCCTGTAGAAAGGAGTCTGCTCACTTTTAAATGCCTTCAAAAGGTGTCTTCAGTCATTCGTTAGGCATCTATAGTGAAAACCATCCTTACTGGCACCCATGACATGGTTCTATGATGACTTTTTTCCTCCTTATTGGTGAAGCTCGCCTCATAGAGACCTCTCCACGTTGAAGGCACCACAACAAGGGTACATACGTGATTTTTTTTTTGGAGGTTACGCATGTTTTGGAGTGACCTACGACCTGGATTGGCTTTTACTTTGAAAAGAAGTTTATTAGTGGGTGCACGGTTTATTCTAGTGAAATACTCCCCTGCTCCTGCCACGAATGTTATGAGTCTCCCTCATCTTTGCTAGGATTTCTTAGAGAAGATTCGTCATGTGTTTTTGTGGAGTTGAGGTATCCTTTGTCTCCATCTCCGCAAGAGCAGTAGGAAGGGGCATGATTTCCTTTCCCATCCAAGCTACAATGACATTTAAGAGGCCTTAGATATTCCTAGAGGCCCCCACCCAATATCTATAGGCTTGTAGAAAGGGAAAAAAATTTCATACAATAAGGTGCTTGTAGGTGTCATAGAAACGATGAGTTTCTTAAAAAGTAGGCTCTATTTTTACTATTAGCAAAATCTTAACATTAGTACAACTCCCACACTTTGTCATTTAGACAAGGACACTTTTAGCTTGGACAACGGATTTTGGGCACCTCCTTTTTGGTTTCCTCTTCTTAGGCCACTATTTGGGCATGATATCTTGATTTTCCTTCTTTTTTTTTTTTTTTGGTTTTTAGTTCATAGAACTACGACCATTCATTGGAAAGGTCACTACAAATTGAAGGAAGAACTTCATAGCACTCCCTTCATACCCTGTCAAGGTTCTCACCATTTGCATTGAAATGCAAAGAGGCATGGATTAGGAGCCTTTTTCTTTTTAATCCCCTAGTTTTATGAATTTTAAGCTCCTCCTTCCTTCTAGTCCAAGGGAGCTTTCTTTTTAAAAAATTCCTAATATTTTGACTTTTTGATGCACTACATTTTTTTTCCAAAAAAAATCTGAAACTATATTTTTATAAGGAGGATCAAATATTTTGTAAAGGCTGAAAATTTCAATTTTTGGTGACTTTTACATAATACCTCAATATTTGAGTTATGTTTTTGAAAAAGTGTTTCTTTTCACCATGAATCTAGAAAGCATTTATCACACTCATTCTATAAAGTACATTTTTATGCCTTTTTTGGATGATTTATAAGAATTTCTATAAAGTGCCAAATTGGGGGGGGGGGAATAATTAAGGGGGCTGTTGTGTGGTTCATTTTCACACTTCCTAGAGAATTTCTTGTGTGTATTGTGTTTTAATTTCACGTATGCACACATTTCTATCTTTTCTTTTCTACATTTCTACAACAACTATCTTAGTCAAACCAATATGGAATCTATGTTATCATAGTCCCCTTAATACCTTTCAATTATCATGATTGGAAGGTGAAAGTAATTCTTGTACTTGAGAACAAAGGCTTATATAGGGTAACTATGGGAACAAAGAAAGAACCTAATGTAGCTAAAGACAAAGAAAAGTTTTATAATAATTGTGATCAAGCATTTGGCTTTCTATGCTTAAATTTATCTCCTGATTTGTTGTTCCATGTTGAGAACTTGAAAAAACCCAACCAAAATTTGGGAAGGTCTGGAATTTTTTTTTGGGAAAATAGATGAACCTAGAATCCATGAGTTGGAAAATCAACTCTTGGGTCTTAATCCTAGGAATTTTTTACTAAGTTTAAGTCATTGAAGGTGGACTTAAAATATAGTGGAACTGACAAGAAAAAGGATCAATTATTCCTTTTTGTACTTTGCAAGATAGGTCTAGAATTTTTGTGTTTTTATCAGCTTTCTACTCTACTAAAAGGGCTCTTGGAGCCTCATGGTCAATGCCCACACTTGATAACTTTATTGTTGACCTCAAAAGGGAGCAAGAAAAGTTAATGCAAATGGGTACTTTGAAGTCTACAAAACCTCAAGCCCTACTTGCAGGGAATGAAACTAATCAAACTTCAAAAGGATTGAAGAAGAACACTAAAAAGGACAAGGAATTTAAGAAAGAAAGAAAAATGTACAACTCAAAAAATGATTCTCAAGGTAAAAATAGAGTTGCATCCACCTTTTGTAAAAATCTTGGACATGATGAAAAATAGTGCATGAAGAAAAAATTTGAAGTTCTACAACAAATTCTCAAAAGGAATAATATAGGGCTACCTGATTCTATCAAGGCATCTTCATAAAATAAAAATAATACTAAGGACATAGAAATCAAAGGGAAAATCCTTAGTTGCTAAAGAATCTTTATCTTTATCATGGAATCTAGACTCTGGTGCTTCATAGGTTGTCTTTTCATCCTTAGAACCATCAAGTATGTCCACAATCACCTTAGGTGATGATACTCCAACATTGGTAAATGAGAGAGGGTCTGTTGAAGTTGAAGGAGGAACATTTTCCAATGTTCTAAGTGTCCCTTCACTCTCAACTAATCTGCTTTTAGTGTATCAAATAACTCATTTAGGGAAGGGCATGAGAGTTTAGTTCTCTCTAGAATTAGTTGAGATAAGATAATTACAAAGAAACAATTTGGTAGCAATAGGAGAGGAAAATCACCAATCTAGATTATATGCCTTCTCTTACTTTTCCATAGATATTTCTCCAAAAGAACTACTAACTCATTTATATGAAGTTAGCAAACTATGGCATGAGAAGTTTGGCCATCTTAACTACTACTATCTTGAACAACTATGTCAATAGAATATGGTTAAGGCATTACCTAAGGTTAAATTTTCTATAGTTCTTTGTGAAGGTTGTGCACCTGGCAAGTATCCAAAAGAAAAATTTGACAAAGCTAAATCAAGGAGGGCAACACAAGTTTTAAAACTTGTTCATAGTGATGTTTCAGGGGATTTTCCCCATCCATCTATTACAAAGGATAGATATGTTCTCACCTTCATTGATTATTTCTCATGTTTTACATTGGTCTACCTTCTTAGGAAAAAATATGACATTTCTGAGTCTTTTCAAGATTTCAAAGCTCTTGTCAAAAAAAAATTAGGGAAAGTCACCAAGGTTCTTCAAATAGATAATGGGAGAGAATATGTCAACAATAGTTTTGAGTAGTTTTGTATATCAGAGGGGATAGATCTACATTTTACAGTTCCTTATACCCCACAACAAAATGGTCTTGTAGAACAAAAAAATAGATCTTTAAAAGAGATGGCTAATTGTATGATTCACTCTAAAATCCTCACACCATCATATTGGCAAGAAGCAATCAACTGTGCATGTTACATACATAATAGAGTTCCACATAAAGCATTAAAGGGTATCACTCCTTTTGAAGCTTGGAAAGGATGGAAACCTGCAGTTGATCATTTCATATTTTTTGGCTCGCATTCCAAAAGAGTAACACAAGGCTATGGATCCTCAATCAAAACCTTGCATCTTTGTGGGATATCTAGATGGTGTAAAAGGCTATCACCTACTCCACCCTACCACACATTAGTTGTTTATTGAGAGAAGTATTAAGTTTCAAGAAACATCTCTTGAAACTATACTGGACACTTCTCAACGTATTATGGACTCTCCAAATCCTAATTACAGTACTGATGATTCAAATCATTCTTATTATATTCCTAGTGTAGTATATTCTTCTTCTAGTTCTCATAGTGATGAGGGTTCATCTTCATCTAGTTCAGGGATTGCATTAGAAGTTTATATATTTGCACTAGACTCACCCACATCTTCCACTATACATAGGGCATATATAGGGGTACAAGATTCAATAGATGATAGACTAATTCACATAGATATTCAGGGGTCCACATGCCTTCTTCACTTTAGTTTCTGATCCATAGACATTTATAGAGGCATCAGGCATACCAGAGTGGGATATTGCTATGGATGAGGAATATGATTCCTTGATTAGAAATCACACTTGGGATTTGAATTCACTTCCTAAGGGAAGGAAGATAATTTGATGTAGGTGGACATATCAAACAAAATTTGCAGCAGATGGGTCAGTTGATAAGTATAAAGCATGTTTGCTATCCAAAGGTTTTTCACAAGTTGCAGTCATTAACTATACAAAAACCTTTGAACCAATTTTTTAAGATGACTTCCATTAGACTCACACTTGCTATAGTGCATCACATGGATGGAATGTGCATTAGATGGATGTGAAGAGTGATTTTCTTCATGGAGACCTTAAGGAGGAAATCTATATGGAACAACATTCGGGATTCATCCTTAGTTTGTAGACTTAAGAAATCTCTCTATGGCCTTAAACAAGCTCCTAGAGCTTGGTATGCCAAGAAGGACTCCTACCTTGTATCTTCAAGTTTTACTAGATGTCATTTTGATCCTAATGTGTATCTACTCCAACAAGATGATTCACTTTTGATATTGGTTCTATATGTTGATAATCTTTTGATTACTAGGAGTACTTCATCTGCCATTGTAGTACTAAAGACATCACTTCAGGATATATTTGACATGAAAAACTTGGGTTTATTGCACTACTTCCTTAGAATCAAGATTCCATAGTCAACTTTAGGGATTACTCTTGCACAACACAATTATACTTTTGATCTACTTGCACAGTTTCATATGACTACTTGCAAACCATCACAAACTCCCTTTCTTTCTAGAGTCAAGCTCAAGACTTCCTGTAATACACCATTGGTTGATGCTACATTGTATCGATAACTTGATGGCAATCTTATATACTTGACTCATACTAGGCCAGACATTTCCTATGTAATAGGAATGCTTTTGAGATTCATGCAAAAACCTCATAAGCTATATTGGAAAGTAGCTAAGAGGATCCTTCACTATCTTCATGGTACTCTTGGGTTTGGGATTCACTATAGATTTGGTTCATCACTTGACTTGCTTGTTTGTACAGATTCAGATTAGACTAGTGACATTGAGCATCATAATTCCACTTCAGGTTACAAATTTTCACTTGCTTCAGGTCCTATCACTTTGTATAGCAAGAAGTAGAATGCCATTGCTATATCATCCACAGAGGAAGAGTTCATGGGAGTTAACTCAACTATTGAGGATATATGGCTTTAAGGAGTTATTTCTGAGTTTGGTACTCCTTTCAGGAAGCCTATAGTCATCTACTATGACAACTAAAATACTATTTAGATATGCAAGAATCTAGTTTAGCATCAATGCACCAAACACATAGAGATTCATATGCATTACATTCGAGAGTTGATTCATGGTCAGATCATCAAGTTAGTCTTTTTCTAGTATTCAGAGTAGGTTGTTGATATCTTCACCAAACCCTTCATTGAGAGAAATTTCATTCATCTACGAGATCTTCTTGGCATGTAGTCTATATCAGCATCATCATCATCCTTGGGGGGGTTGGCTTCTATTCTTCTCCACATCTTCTCTCTTTTTGGAGGATAGTTTTTTCCCATTGGGTTTTCTATCTTACTCTATTTTTTTAGAGAGATTGCATTATACATGGGTACCTTATTAGGCTAGTAGTTGTGACCCATTTTATCCATGCCCACCTAAGTTATGCTTATGGGGGGCTTTCAGTGTAGTCATTAATGGCATGCTACACATAGGCTAACCTAGGCCTACTTAGGCATTTATTGTGCAAGTTGATATTTTCCTAATATTTTTCCCTACTAATATTTTCCTGATATTTTTCCTTGCACTTGGATATTTTGGATATTTCTCCTTGATAAGGAGACCCCTGAATGTCTATCAATATAGATTTTTGTATTTCATGTTTCTTTCACTAATAAAAGAGTCAAACTAAAGATTAAAAAGAAAATCCTAGGTTTAGCTTAAGTGAAATAAAGTAAGAAAATATCTAATAATTAATTAATGATTAATTAATTATCAGATAATGACTTATTTACTCCAACACACTCTTAAGATCAACTTAGGGAAAAACTAAAAAATTGGTAAAGGAAGCTAAATGAATGTAGAATGGATCTCAGCTATAATGTCTGATGAGGTACCCATGCACATTAATTAAACTCTCATAACTAGAGAATAGGAGAAAACCACATGGGAAAAAATCATCTGCAAAAAAGTAAAAGAAATGAGTGTACTAATGTAAGAAGGATAGAAGGACTCAATGTGACCCCCCAAGGACTTCTTCGGTCATGTAAGTATAATTGTTGTCCCCCTGATATGAGAGAGAGAATGTGGATATAAATCCCCCCATAAAAAATTAGCTCCCATGCCAATGATGAATGCCTGAAGATAGAATATGGTCCACTATCTACAAACAACATTTCTCCCCTTAGGAAGAAGTAGATCAACTAGTGATTAGAGAATCCAATCCAAAAGAGTGGGTGAATCAAGAATCCAAATCCAAATGATATGTTCCTCTGAAGAAGTTCTCACATGCCCACATGTAGGAAATCAATGATTTTTATTGAGAATCCTGTGAAGACTAATATAGAACAAGTTGCAAAGGTGATGAAGATGGTGGAACAAAAATAGTGATTTGGATATCAACAAAGAGGAGATGAATTTCCTCAAAGTAATCCTTTAGATTTTCAATATTGGACTCTACAAACAAGGATGATATGTCTGCAAGATACGAATCCCAAGTAGATATGTTTGGAAGATATATGTTATCCTACTACAATGAATCAATAGGGGAAAAATATGTGGCGATTCCAAGCTGATCAAAAACAATAGAAAATGATGTAGTTTTTATCAAAAGAATGGGAATATGAATACAAGTCTTTGAACAATTGAAACATGAAAGAACTGTGATATACTCAAGCTCCTCTAAAGTATCATCAATAAAGAGTATATAATTTACATTTGCAAGAGGGATGAGACAATCTGCAGTAGGATCCTTTGGGTATGGAGGGATATCAGGGTCTCCACTGATCTCCCAAAGTCTTATCCAAAGTATGTGGGGATATTCAATTTTTTATACAATATACATAGTGTCAAGATCAACACTAGAATATATAACCCCTTCAATATGATCTCTAATGATGCCCCATGCTAATAAACTCCCTAGCGTGTTTGGTGTAGGTATAATTCCATACAAATAAGGAAAAATATCAAGACAACTAATATGTGTTATGATGCCATCTTTCCAAGATTCATAGTTATCCTTATCCAAGTTTATCATAGAAGGATGAATAGAAAAATCCATGATACTCACTCAAATAAAAAAATTAGAGAATAAAAACCCTCAATACTAATAAAGTAGATCAAATGATGTCATATCATGCAAATATATCCTTTCTAGGTGCCAAGACATTGAAGTAATTGATAGAATTGTGAAAACGTGAAAAACTAAATAAAATGTACCTAGGGAAAATTCCTAAAAAAGTGTATAAATAGATATGAAGATCTTTGAAATACCTTTCCAATGCCACTAGAATCATGAAACTCGAAAATATAGGAAAAAAGTTATGAGCTTGGAAGCAAAAAATAAAGATTTCACTTTTCTTGAAAATATCAAGAACAAAAAAAAAATTTAATAATGATACTTGCACCACTAGAAAGTACTCAAAACCATCTTCCTGATGATATCTCCTTTGCTCGATTTTCACACCATATGCCCAAGTTATGCCAAAAAGATAAAAATTAATCCTTTAGGGAAAACAATGGTTTTGAGGGGGCTGAGTGGTCATATGATCTGATGACATGAGAATGACATCATGATGAGGTCATTGAACGCACTCTTAAATTTGATAGCCTCTTACTCATCAACAAAAAAAAAATCCCTTGGTTGCTGAATTTTTTTTTACAGTCACTAGTATATTCCTTTCAAAATCACAATATTTTGATTGGTGGAATATTCATGGAATCTGTAGAGATTCTGATTGCCGATATTGGGTAGCTAGATTTTATTGGGTGGGTGTTGTTTTTTTCTACTGTAAAATTTTAGAGGGATCACCAATTTTTAATTTGCGAGCCAGCATTCTTTGACTGGGCGATGGATTTCAATGGCCGCCAGTGAGTTTTGCAAGGCACCACCAATAGGGATCATGACTAGTACAGCCTACTACCAGCCTATGTGTGCAGGGTAGGAATAGTACCCTTTGTAGAGGTCCTTTCTTATGATTGTTTTTATTTTTATTGTGTTTTTTTTGGAATGTGAAAAAAACCTATTGAATGTGTAAGGAAAAAATTCAAATCCTATAAATTTAATTTTTTATTTGATCAATGTGATTTTTTTTAAAAAACCAAATTTAAATGAAACCATGCCTATTGATTTTATTATTGCATAGAAAAGGATGCAACAAGGTTGCATGGTCATATAGAATCCATACAAAAGGCTCTACTACTTTTTTTGAATTTTTTTGCAACTACTCAAATTTGAGCAATACGATAGGTGATCTTAGGGTTTTTTTCCATTCTAGACATGATGGTGTGGCCTGTTTTTCTCCAAGACTAACCAAAAACTTGTTCAAGGCTAGATCTCTTCAGAAATTGAATAGGGGGTTGCAGATCTAGGCTTTGATACCATGTTATAATTGAAGACTCAATCCACAGCTCCCATGAAACACCTGGAAGAAATTAACTATCACAATAGAGAAGGTCAACAAACAAGATTATGCTCAATAACTTTAGAATTGTATTGATGCAAATAAATTTGATGAATATTACAAATGAACGTGCAATCTTTATAAAAGTATTGGACAAGAAAATCCTACATGCAGTTTGACAAGTTAGAGAAGTGTTGTAATCTCATGCAATGAGACAACTTATCAAATTTTGTCCAAACTAATAAAAGAGTTAAAATAAAGATTAAAAACAACTCTTAAGTTTAGCTTAAGTGTACTAAAGTAAAATATCCTCTAATAATTAATTAATTATGAATTAATTATCAAATAATGAATTATTTACTCTAATAATTACAACACTACTAGCCACGATTAGATCCAAGAGAATAATATCCTACCAAGAATTGAATTCAAAATAGGTCCAAGCGAAAGTAGGACTCATATTCCAGTTGTAGCATATGAGTCTAAGTAGCTTAAAATTGGGACATAAATTTCAAGAAATGTTAAGTTCAATGTTATATTTTGTATCAAGCCCCGAACCCTGGGTGGGACCCATATGCCCAAGGTGGTGTATGAGTCCTAAATCACTAGATCTAGAACACACAATCCAAACACATGAATTATGGTTGGTTATTTAATGACTATTAGGATTATCCTCAAAGAAATGCATTAAGGCTTGTGGATGCCAAATAGGACCAAATAAGGAATAAAGAAGCCCAATTTTAGCAGGGAGGGCCCAAAAAAGTGTCAAAATGTAAAGGGATGCATTTTTTTACACTACAAATACCCCTACAGACTACATCCATAACAAAGATACAATTGATTCCCCCAACCATAGGAGATAAGGATAGAGACTATATCTCCCCTCATAATGAAGTATCCCCAAAGAAAAGAAAAATTATTGATGAAATAAGAGAATACATTTCCTACAAAAAACATGTGTCCCTTTGGGAAGAAACAAGTCCAATGGACAATGTTGAATAAACTCCAATTCCATGAAGAGAGATGAGGGAAGTAGTCTAAAAATTTATCTCTAAAAAATGATCAAGTCTCTGCATGCAAGAATATTTCTCATTAAAAACATGTTTTATCCCAACAGAGGACAAATAAAAACTATTTGGAAATGCAAGAATAATCTACAATTAAAATGATGATGAAAAAAAAATTGGGGTGAAAATATCATCAAAGAGGAGAGGTAACTCCTCAATTTTCTCTTCTAAATCTGAAATATGATAATGAATAGATGAAATATCATATACTATCCAAGTAACCATCCCACAAAGCCAAATATAAAAGACCAAAATCATCCTACTACACTAAAGTACTAAAATGTATAAAAACAATATAATCTAAAGAAATGAGAGGCACCTTAACACAAAGGATCAAGTGAACAATATGATCCTCTAAAGAAATATCCACACTCAATGTAGGATTAGGAGCACTATAATTATAATTAGGACTAGAACTAAAATATGAAAACATACAAACGTTTCAATACTGATCATCCTTACCCACTACAACAAGTTGCATAGTATGTAAATCTCTCATGAGCACTAAATATAGACTAAATCGATACTTTTCATTGTACAAGTATGTGTCGCCTGAGATTTGGGTATGTGCAAGATCATGATGGGCCAAAAAGTGGTGATATGATGGCTATGTGGCTGGTGACTTTTTTTTAACCCAAAATTGATGAAATGAAAGGGTTTTTAAAGGAGATTTTCAGCTTTCCACTAATATAAATTATGCTTTACTTTGAATTTAATAAATAAATATTATTCATTTTCTATTTGAATTATGACTAAAGTCCTAATTGATAGGTTGATTGAAAAACATCTATAGCTTTTAAATGGTAATGCATTTTTTGAATCTGAAAGATGTGTCACATTCTATATTTTGCATACTATAGGATAAGAAAAAAATGAATTTCATGAAGTTTTTGACCAAGTTAAGGTGGTCAAACATACAAGTTTTTTATATTTTTTAAAATTTTTAATAAAAAATTCACAATTAATTATTTACTTGGAAAAAAATTACAAAAAAATATGCATCACATCAGGACTTGAGTCCTCTACTTATACCTAAAATATTATATAAAAATATTATCATTTTCTTGTGGTTAGGGTGGTCAGAAAGACACATACTTCTTATTTTTTCCTTGAAATTTAAGTGCTACTGCATTGAAATTTCAAATTTTCACCAAATATATTTTTTTAAATAAACCTAGTAGTTTAGAAACTACATTCAATTTTCTACAGATTCTATTTTTACATATTTTTTTAAATAATATAGATAACTTATTCAAATTTTTACTATAAGTTGCCTAACTCTGATTTTATTGAACTTTTCACCACTTAAGGGCCTATTTATTCCATGAGGATCCTAGACATACCCATTTATAAATATAATATTTAAGGAAATCTTAGAAATATATGAAATCATTAAAGCTAATAGTAACCTAGTCAACATCTCCTTTAGAAAAAATAACCATGTATTTAATATTAGCCTTTAGAGGAGGAAACTTGACACCCCAAAATGACATGATCTTGAAGGGAAAATGTTCCTCAACTACTTGAGGGATCAAACCTCAGCTGATTGGATAGGAAGACCAAAGAGTTCGCTAATATTTAATAACTTATACAGGATAAAAATAAAAGAGTTTTAGGAACCAAAATAACATGTTACAGAGGTTCTATGGACAAGCTAGTAAGCTCTTGGCCAAGGATGATATTGTGGGGTGAAGATTTCCTTACAACATGATTTATTCTCATATAGAAAAAAAATGGAGTTTCTCAAAGAAAAACACTAAGAAATAACTAACTATTTGATCACTAGAATCTTAGGAAAATGAACATAAAATAATATAATGTTAGAAATTAATAGAATAGTGGAAATATGTATGTAAAGTAAGCTAGATGGAAAGGAAATGATGAAAATGAAAAAAATAATGGAGACACTCACAAAACTTGTACAAATGAAGATGAGGAAATTGTTTGGGTGATTTTATGGGCTTACCTTAGTCAAACCCCCATGTGTAGGTGTTCCCACCTCCATGGACAATCAAATGGATAAAGATAGATAAAATTAAATACATGAGATAAATAAATAGATGGAGTTATTTTCTTATAACAATATTATATCAAATTAAAATAGAAAATGCAATAAGAAAGCTATAATTACCCTCCTTTAGCAAATGTGAAATACAAAAAGGAAGAGCATGCAACCTTGCCAGTATGCCAAGAGAGCCAAAGTATTGATGTAGAGAGACAAGGTGCAAGAGAGCTCGAAAGAATGGATAGAACTTGAGAATGAAAGGAGATTGAGAGCTAGATCAAAAGAGATTGAATAGAATTAAAAAATGAGAGTTTGGAAGGATTATAAGCATGCAAGTTATTTTTTGGGCATGTCCACAATCTCTAGAGATGTTACACTTCATGGGTAGGAAGGAAGTGTAACATCAAAATGGCTATATAGTCAAGAATAATTTTGATACATTCACACAATATGTATACATCTATATGGAACACGATCATCCATGACAAAAAATAACTTTAATGGTCAAGAATGAATGGGTTAAAAACAAAATTAAGGCTAGGAAAATGTGATATTCTAGTATCAAAATTAATTAATTAGTAGGGGAGGTTTATGGAATGCAAAATTGGTTGGGATAAAAATTTTGGCATTGAATTTTTCTCCCACATTAGTAAGAATATATATTCTAATATATGTGATGTATAGTAGAGAAAAATATGTTGAAGAGAATATACCCAGGATGAATAAAGTATAGGTCTTCAATTTGGTATATGTAATTGAAAAGTTGAGCCAAGACATCAAGAGGACATGGGTCTTATATCTTGCAAAGATGACTAAAATGTCACCACAAAAAAATTATCTATAGAAAAACATGTTAGGTTTAAAAAAAAAAAGTAGAAATGATAAAAATATGACTAGAAAAAAGACAACACTAATAGGTATGGTTAGCAAGCTTTTTTATTCTAGAGACTATACAAAAATAAGATAGGCTTGTAGCTGTTGTAAAATGCATTAGAGGATAGTCACAAAAAATACAAATTTTTTTAGGTTTCCCCCACACTAGATGATGAGATTGATATAAAAGGAAAGTCTAGTTAGGTTACCCCAAAGCTAGATGATTAGGTCATAAGACATATGTTTGAAAAATTAAAATAATCTAGATATGATATCTCACACTTAGAATGATATGTGCTACATAGAGGATCACAAGTCATTCTAACGAGAAGAGAAAAAAAGTTAGATGTTGTGTCATGACATACATGATGTGATGTATTCATGGAATGTTATCTTGTAAGGGTTAGCATATAGAGTTGACAATATCAAAAGAAGATATAAAGAGATTAGAAACACAAGTGGATACAATTATTTAGGATAAGAATCAATCATAAATGTATATAGATGTACAGACTTTTAATTATATGAAATTTCATCACCCCCTAAAAATATTGGAATGAAAAGAAGAAAACATGAAGAAAAATAAAGATCTAGGTCAACATGGAAGAGGCCTAAATACCTTGATACTTTGCATCATTGTCCATGTGAAAAGAAATTTTTACAACAAATAAAATAATGATGAAATACATAGAAGAGTTTTTATGAATTTTTTTTTCTATTGTATCAAAATACCTATAAGGTTATCAAGGGTTCTCTATGAACAAGCACAAAAATAAACACACACATATGAGGGAACATAAACAAGCACACAAATCTACTCTAAAGATAAGAAGAAATGCTACTCTAGTTGAACATCTTTCTCACAATCTAGATCATTGTAAGGGAGGGAAGATGAGCTTGAAGAGGGAGGATAGCAAGGGTATTACCAATTGACTCACCTTTAGCAAGACCTTAGGATGAGATCTCCTCAATTTCCCCATCCACAAGCTCATACAAGGTCAATGACATCGATCTAGTAAAGCTAGATGAAAAAGTCATAATATCCTCCATTGAGTCAAATATGCACTTCTCTAGAGTGAAGTGTAGTGACCGAATAGGAGGAGGACGAGAAACTAGAGATTCATTACCAAAATTTGAAAGAGGGGTAGTGAGAAATTTTAGGGAAGGAGGTGACTTATCCATCATAAGGATGATACAAACCAAATTAGAACAGTATAAAAAAGATAAGGAATTTTTGTGTCCAAAATTCAAGAAAATTTTGTTCTTCTACTTATGCTTATGTAGAGGGTGTGGGGTCCTCATGTCAATAGAAGAAGTAGGGGTAGGGGCAGAAGGAGCCATATTAGAAATGACTTTGTTTTTTGGCATATTTATGTGCTAAAAAAAAAGGAGGAAATTAGGCAAAGATCTTATTAGGGGAGGCTCTAAACAAGGAGTGATGAACACTTGTACTCAATTAGGGTAAGGTTCACTGGGGTATGTCAAAGAAGTCAAAAGAAAGATTGGAGCGATAAGAATGGAAGTAGGAATGTTATTTAAAATATAGGAAGAGGAGGAAAGAGAAACATAGGTAGAAGCAGAGGTAGAGGGATTCCCCTCAATATTTTGCAAGGACTCTCACTCTCAAGCGAATGCTCCATGGTGATGCTTATTCTCACACACAAGTCCATCTCGATGGTTATGACTACCAAGAATAGTAGGTTGAGAAGACTCTAGGGTTACTTATTCTATCGAATGAGTAGTATTTATAGCTTTCATTGGAAAAAGAGCTAGCTCCTAAGGAGGAACAAGAAGAGACACAAAAATAGGGTCCCAGGTCTTGACCATAGGTTCCTTTCCTTTTTTTGATTTTGATGGTAGGTGGAGGAATTGTGGAACAACCATGGTAGGAGGGTCCTCAAGGAGAACAATCTGGACCATCCAACAAGAGTAACACAATAGAAGAAACAAAAAATATGGAGGAAAATGTAGATGCAAATATTCTCATTAATATAAATCTCAGTTACAATCGGCCGAAAACATCCGGGCTTATAGATTCGGCTCACAGGCTTGATACAACATGTTCAAAAATACAACATTCCAATATGCTCCTATATGTGAATGAAATCTTACAGATATAAACTATATTGTTCTTCTAGATTGAAATATACTCTTCTAATGATCTATTACATTCTTTATATCACATCCATAATTTGGGAACCATCCACGTCGGCCAAAAATCATTACATTCTCCAATGAAAGAAAATATAACGTGTGCATGAACAAGTCAGCCTCAAATTTGAATTAATCCTCAAAGAAATGCATAGGATGAAGTGTGGACCTATAATTAAGGTCAAGGTCACTCCATGTAACATTTAAAATCACATCGTTAAGATCTGCAAGTCATAAGAATGATCCTCCAATGATCAAATTAGTCGATTACTTTGAAAATTATTCTTGTGCCAGTTCAAGAAACTACCGTGAAATTCAGAATCAATAACTTGTCAGAAAAAGATCCAATCATGCTCAAATATTGGAATAAGGAAAATTATCATGTCCATGATGTAAACCAAGATCCACAAGGTGTAGTGAGAAAAGATGACGAATTCACCAACATGAACTAAGCAAGAACAAAATAGGAACAAAAAAAATGAAAGAAAATATTTTTGGTTGATGAAAGATTGCTAAGAACCAAGGATGCTCCTGCATCAAACATCTAGAGTTATTGCAAAGTGAGTCCCTCACTTGGCTAGGGATAGAGGAAAACCAAGATGGTCTACTTTAGCTTGAGAAATCCAAGAAGAATCCTCCTGTGGTCTACCTTTCCACTTCACAAGATATTCTTTGTACTTCCTTCCACAAGTTTTCCTCCTATCTTTGATATCTAGAATCTTTTCATTCTCATCTAACTAGTGTTTAGGAAAGTGATTCTCCAATTTTTCTTTAGTTTCTTCACTAAATTATGCTTCATGGTACTGATGTAGATATGCAATGTTGAATATAGGTGATATACCCATGCCACCTGGTAACTCCAATTCATATGCATTTCCTAAATCAAATTTATTCAATATTTTACAAGGTCCAAAATTCCTGATCTTCAGCTTGTTTTATGTGCCAACTGGAAATCATTCCTTCCTCAAATATACGAACCTTCATCTCCAGCTTCAAAATCCTTATGTGTCCTCTTTTCATCTCATTTCTCCTTATACTTTCAGCTCATGTCTTCCAATTATTGTTTCACTTGAGTATGCACTTTCTTCATATGTTCTACAAATTCTTCTACATATACACTCCTCTTATATTCCATGTTGATATCTCTCAACTCTAATATACCTCTAGGATGAACTCCAATAACAATCTCAAAAGGTGTCTTTCTTGTACTCCTGTTCACTAAATTATTGTAAGAAAAATTTGCTTGTGCAAGGGTTAAATCCCAACTTCTAGTCTTCTCTCCAACCAAACATCTCAACAAATTCCCTAAATTCCTATTTACTACCTTTTTCTATCAATTGGTCTATGGGTGAAACATAGAACTAAACTTTAGCTCTATATTCAACTTCTTCCAAATTTTCCTCCAAAAGTAACCAACAAAATTTACATCTCTTTCTGAAACAATACTCTTAGGTAATCCATGCAATTTGACCACTTCTTTGAAAAACAAATCTGCTACATGTACTGCATTTGTTGGGTTCTTACAAGGTATGAAATGTGCCATCTTAGAAAATCTATCTATCACCACAACTACAGAATCATTACCTCTTTGTGTCTTCAGGAAACCAAGTATGAAATCCATATTGATATCCCCCCAAGGTCCCTTTGGGATTTTCAAAGTCTTATACAATCCAACATTATGACTACTTCCTTTTGCAACTTGACACATTCTACAACTCTGCACAAATCTCCTAACATCCTTATGAATATGTAGCCAATAGTAATGCTCACTTACCAATGCTATTGTCTTATCAGTTCTAAAGTGTACTGACAATCCTCCACTATGTTTTTCTTTCACCAAGTTATCCCTCATTGAGCTCCAAGGTATACACAATTGATTACCTCTGAACAACATATACTCTTCAATGAAATAGTTCAGCCATTGACTTCTATCCTCAAAAATGGGTTCTTTACAAGCTCTCAAAGGTTATGCAAAATTTGGGTCTTCCTCGTACAAGTTCTTTAATTCATCAAAGCCTAATACCTCCACTCTCATATAGATGTCAATAAATTCCTTCTCCTATTCAAGTCATAAACAACTCTATATGACTTTCCACTCCTATGTTTCAAAACAAAGCTATAGCTCTGCAAAAATTCTACCCCTCTCATGTGTCTTTGATTCAACTTACCTTGACTATTCAAGTATTTCAATGCTTGATGATCTATATAAAATACAAATACCTTAGGCAACAAGTAATGTCTCCACTTTTTCAAGGCTTGAACTATGGCATAAAATTCTTGATCATACAATGAATATCTTCTCCTAGCATCATTCAACTTCTCATTGAAATAAGCTACAGATCTCCCTTCTTGACTCAACACTACTCCAATTGCATTTCCACTTGCATCACAATCTACTTGAAATACCTTGTTAAAATATGGTAAAGCCAACACAGGTTTCTCAGTCACCTTCTGCTTCAAAAACTCAAAACTTTGATCTACTCCAAACATCCACCTAAAATCCTTGTTATCTCCTCTCATTGTTTTTGTCATCGAATTACAAATAGAATTGGAACTCATAATGAACTTTTAGTAGAAAATATCCAATCCATGAAATGATCCTACCTCTCCAATGCTATCTAGTGTAGGCCACTCAACAATTGATCTTACCTTCTCAGGGTTCATCTTCAATCCATCCACAGATATCACAAATCCCAGATATACCAATTATTCCTTCATGAAACTACATTTCTTAATGTTTATCATCAACTACTCCTCTCTCAACCTCTGCAAAACTTTTCTTATATGCAACATATGTTCTCTACTCTTACTGAAAATGAAAATGTCATCCATATATACAATCACAAACTTACCTAATAATTTCTTCAATACTTCATTCATTAACCTCATGAAAGTACTCAGTGCATTTGTTATTACACAAGGCATCACCAACCACTCATACAATCCCTCATTTTTCTTGAATGTTTTTTTTGATTCATCCCCTTCTCTAATTCTGATACGATGATATCCACTCTTCAAATCTATCTTTGTAAAGTATTTATCTCCACTCAAACAATCCATAATGTCATCCGTCTAGGGTAAAGGTAATCTATACTTCACCATGATCTTGCTTATAGCTCTAAAATTTGTACACATCCTCCATTATCCATCCTTCCTAGGTGCTAGCACAATGGGTATTGCACATGTACTGAAGCTTTCTCTGTTCAAACCCCTCCTAAGTAATTCTTGCACTTTTCCATTCAACTCCTCATTCTCTATCAGTGTCATCTAGTGTGCTACTTTATTAGGAAAAATAGCTCTAGGAATCAGATCCATATAGTGACTAATACTCCTCATAGGTGGAAATCCATCAGCTACATTATCTGAAATGATCTCCTCATATTCTATCAGCAACTTCTTTATCTCTTCTAGGTTTTCTTCTACATGCTTCAAATCTTCAGCCTTCTTAGGAACCAAGGCATAACACATGTTCCCATGTCTCAATCCATCAAGAAATATCCTTCCATCAACTAGACAAACCCTAGCATTCATAAAAACTTCAATTTTAGGGACATCTTCCAATGGAAACAAAGTTTGCTTCATCCCATTATCAACAATGGTATATATATTCTTCTTCCCATCATGAATAGCTTATCTATCATACTTCCAATGCCTTCCCAATAAAACATGGCATATATCCATAGGCATGATATCACACAAAACTTCATCATGGTAATTTCATATCTTCAATTTCACCAAATATTTTTCACTTACCAAAATATTATGCTCATCTTGAATCCAAGCTATTTGATAGGGCTTCAGGTGCTTCAACCTTTCCAACTTTAATTTGATGACCATCTCTTCAGAAACCAGGTTCTCAAAACTTCCACTGTCCACAATCACTTTGTAAAATTTACCATCTACCTTGCATCTAGTCTGAAACAAATTATTTCTTTGCAATGGCTCCTGCTCTATCCCACTTTGACATAATACTCACATGTTCACCAACACTTCTCCATCTTCTGATTTATTAGATGATCCAACATGATCCTCCTCAACAAAGGTTTTTCTTCTATTTTTTTTGTCTTTCTACTTGTCTCTCCTTGATTGCATTCAAATTCTCTATGTCGTTATCCACCACATTTATAACAACTTCCCTTGAATGTTATTTTCTCCTATCCTCTATCAATTCTTCTATAACCTTCATTCTAATAACCACCATATCCTCCTCTTTTGTAATATTTTCCACCACCTCTATGATATGCATTATCATTCTTACTAACCTCCTTATGCTTATTATGATCTAGACAAGATCCTCTTTCTCCTCCAGTAAAATTTCTCCCTCTTTGAAATCTTCCACCTCTTCCTCTTTGTCTCTTCTCATGTCTTTTATTCAACTTCTCTTCTACTTTAGGGAGCATTGATATGCTTCCTCCACACTTTTCAACTTGATCAAACTAATATAATCCTATATAGATGATCTCAAAACATTCACAGAACTAGCTACTTGCTCGATCTCATCCTTCGAATGTCTAGATCTGATATTCAACTTATAGAACTCTTCAGTATACTCTGTCACACTTGATTCCTTTTGTTTCAAATTTTGAGATTTTTGGAACAAACTAATCTGATAATCTATAAGCATAAAATTTATTTTTATCTTATTGACCATCTGATCCCATGATCTTATCTTTTCTTTTCCTCTTCTTTTACTATATGTCTACAAACGTTCCCACCAAAGGGATGCATGTGCTCTCAACTTTGTACAAGAAAATTTTACCTTCTTATATTTAATGGTACCTTCAAATTCAAAATACTTTCCCATCTTTGTAATCCAATCAAGAAATTATTCTAAATCCAACTTACCATTATAATCTGGTGGATTGAAATGGGGGTTTTTATATGCTCTAGTTAGGGCTCTTATGAACCTCACTTCTCCCTTATCTAGGCCATCTTCCTCTTTCTTCCTATAGTTATACCTCTTCATCACTCACATCATCAACTGGTCGATCTCTCCTTTGGGCCATTTTGACTGCATCTAATCTGGTAGCAATTCCTCTCACCATCTCCATTAAAGCTTGGTCTACATTTCCACAAGCTCCATTTCTTCTAACATTTCTTCTTTCCACCATCTTAACACAAGTCCTCTACAGCTGCAAGTCAGATCCCCAATCCACCACCCCATAAAAATTCTTCAACAAGACTACAAATTTTGACGACTGCACACAAATCGAATCTCACTTTGATACCAATCTGGCACAACCATGATAGGAGGGTCATCAAGGAGAACAATCTGGACTATGCAAAAGAGTAACACAATAAAAGCAACACAAAATATGGAGGAAAATGTAGATGAAAATATTCTCATTAACAAAAATCTTAGTTACAATCAATCGACAAAATCCAAACTGACAGATTTGGCTCACAAGCCTAATACATGTTCAAAAATACAACATTCCAATATGCTCCTATATACTAGTGAAATCTTACAGATATAATCTATATTGTTCTTCTAGATCAAAATCTACTCTTCTATTGATCTATTACAGTCTTTATATCAGATCCGTAATTCTGGAAGCATCCGCGTCAACCAAAAATCATTACATTCTCCAATGAAAGATAATATAAGGTGTGCATGAATAGGTCAGCCTCAAATTTGAATTAATCCTCAGTGAATGCATAGGACGAAGTGTGGACCTATAATTAAGGTTGGGATCACTCCAAAAAACATTTAAAATTGCACCATTGAGATCCGCAAATCATGGGAATGATCCTCTAGTAGTCAAATTAGCTTCTTACTTTGAAAATTATTCTAGCATTGGTTCAAGAAATTGCCATCAAATACAAAATTGATAACTTTCTGGAAGAAGATCCAATCACTCTCAAATCTTGGAATAAGGAAAATGATCATGTCCAAGATGTAAACTAAGATCCACAAGGTCTATTGAGCAAAGATGAATAATTCACCAACATGAATAGAGCAAGAACAAAACAAGAACAAAAAAAACTGAAAGAAAAATACTTTTGGTTGAAGCAAGATTGCCAAGAACTAAGGATCCTCCTACATCAAATGGGAGGAGGCCTTAGGAGCTGAGATGTAGGAAATATATGGGATTTACCAACTCTAGTTACATTCTTTCCCTTATTGTACAAGGTAGATATAGGGATCATAAGCAATACCAAGAGTTGAAATACTTGAGGTCTAGATTTATTCAGCATGGGTGCATGTCCTTTTCCTATGCTAGGAATAGTAGAAGGAACACATGATATGAATAAAGGTTGTGAAATCATAGAAGAATAATAAAGTCCATTTGTGGGAACATGGTTTCCTACAACCTTTGAGAAAAAAGGAATAGAAGACAAATCAGACAATTTTGCATGCATAAAAGTGTTCATGGAAATGGCATGAGAAGAAGGTAGAAGGGTAGAATTAGGGATCAAAACTCTTGTCTTGTAATTGAAGTATTCTTTATAGAAAAATTATTCATAGGGAGATAAGGGTCCAATAGGGAAAAGCCAGGAATGATCTAAGGAAAATCCCCCATGCGACACAAGTGGTATATATATAGTATCCTATATATTATATGCACTATGTTTTCATGAGAGAATTTTAGACATTTGTGGACCAGTGATGTGACTAAATTAACAAAGACTTGCCATGGAATTCCTATTCTTACTCTAAATAGGTTACATTCAGGGATCACAAAAAATAGAACATCAAAATATTTAGGCACAATGAGAACTAACAAATAAATGAAAGCAATGGGAAGTATAGATTGGGTATCATGAGTAAGGATCTTTCCCTTCAAATCCTCATATTTCTTCTTGTGTAAATTACTAAAAAAAATCTCTCTTCTGTAGTAATATTAACCCAACTAGTAGGGTTAACAATATCATGGGGCACTGTAGGCATCCCTTTAAATCTGCAAAAACTAAACTCACATAGGGGTTAGCACTTCACAAATTTAACAAAATACCTCTATGAAATACCTTGTAAAATGTTTAAAACATGCAACAAAAAGATGAAAGCAAGCTACAAGCATCATGAAAACAATTACAAGTTACCTATTCCATAGTTGGATTGGTGTCACATGTGCTAGTGACCCTTTCCCAATCCTTGATCAAAGCTCAAATTGTGCAAATGCAAATGGAGATGGTGGAGTGATGATGAACAAGATCAAATCTCAAATGAAGAGAGTAACCTTGCATGAAATTGTGAAGATTGTGAAGGATTTGCTTGAGGATGATGCTTGTATTTAAAGATTTTCAAAATGTTGAATGTTGAAGAGGGACCAATGTGGGATCAAAATCAAGCCAATGAATTGAGGACACTTGTCATCATGTGATTAGTTAATGTGTGTGCAAGATTTGGGAAGAGTGCCCAAGAGGGGGAAAATTTGAATTCAAATTTTGCCATAAATGCTGAGAGGGGGACAAGGAAAAACAGCAATAAATGCCCTGTTTGACTTGTCATGTTGAGAGAAAATGATGGTTTTAATAAATCAATAAAATTGATTTATTGTGCAAGTGGCTAGGTCTAGATAATGCAAGTGGGATGGGATTAGCCTTAGATTAGGATTAGATGATGATCATGCTGATTAATGCTGATTAACTGATTTGACTTTTTGGACTTTGGAAAATGATTTAAGATTTGATTTAAATGGATTTTTTATTTTAAATAACCTTAGGCAATGAGATTATTTAAATGGATGAAGGTGATGAATGGATCTAATGCAAATGTCTAGTTTAATTGATAAATGATCCTGATCGAATGCATAATGTAAAATTTGCATGTCTGAGCACAATGTTACCATTGACCCTAAATAGGGAGGTGAAGTGGATAAAGGTTCCATTTATGAGGAAAGTAATGTGGTGTAAAGGTTATTTTAGGAATATTTTCTAGATAACTTGAAGGAGAGAGAGGAGTGAAAGAGAAAATATTCACATACTTAGAAGGGATAAGATCATAGGATGAAGAAGAAAATATTATTAGATTAGCACAATGACAAAGAAAGGAATCTGTGTAGATCTATAGTTGATTGTTAGCCTTGGTTATAGAATTTGTTGGGTTTTTCCCTACCCTTGAGTTTGATGGAACCACTATCTATATAGTGTGGACTAAATATTGAAGATGGACACAATGTTTGGTATCATGATCAGGACTTCGATGATACTAACAAAATTTTGTGCATCATACTGGATGAGGATATGGTTTATCATTCGGTGATCAGTCCTAATTTCTGGGAGAGTGATTAAACCATCTTTTGATAAATTTTGAAGAATATTGGCATAGGATTCATATAGCTTCATGAAGACTCTATTATGCCTTGTGGTGTTCTTTTCAGTAGGAACAAAAACCATGTTCACTACTACCTTATTCTTTTTGGACTCCCTAAGAATAGACATGGTTGCTCGAACATCAAGATGAGAGGATGAGTAGGTCTTATACTATGTCACTATTATCTACTTGTCTGGAATCATAAACAAAGGTGTACAAATGAAGAATAATTAATCCAAAGAGAACTCTTTCTAACAATATTGGCTATAGATTCCCAATGAATGCATGCTAGAAATGAAGATTAGGTATGGTATAAAGGATCTATAGAAATAAGGATTTGTAGTAGAGGTGAAATCAGATTACCTTCTCATGGAGTCCCCTACATTCAATGGATGAGATGAATAGAAAGTGATCTTTGGCCCAATGCTTGAAAACTATTATAATAATTGATTAAGTAGTTTATCCAAGGAAGATGGAATTTCAATGAATTGAACAATACCACTCAATGTAACATCCTTTAAGCGACTTTTGGAAATGAAAAACTTTCATGAAAAGCATCCCTAATAAATGAAGTCCTGCACATGATATTAAATGACCAGAGACGTAAGATTGTGGATCACCCCACCATTAGCCCTTATCAAATTTAGAATTTATAACCATGGAAGTGCAAAATTATAATGGGAGGCTAAGGAACTACCCACGATTGATAATGAGGTTTGGAACTGGATTAGAGTAGTGGTAGTTAAGTTCCATCCAATTGTGATTGCATCCATCTCATATTTTGTAACAAATCATTTAGGATGGGATCAAATGGTGGAGGAATTGGTGGAGGTTCACTAGTCATGGAAACAAAGGTTCAAGATGTGGATCTAGGAATAGGAACCTTAAACCCCAAAGGAATGTGGTTCACATTGAATCTAGGATTATATTTTTCATTCTTAGTCGAAGTGAAATAAGGTACAAAATTATTTGTATCTAGCATGTGCACAAACACCTCAGGCATCAAAAGACTCAACAATGTGCTAGTGATCTCCAATGGGGTATCCTAATAGTGGCTCAAAACTATCATATATGAAGGTACTTTGGTCTCTACTATATTAGCTATCCCATGAAGAACTTCAAGACATTTATAGTCTAAGATAAGTAGATTCCTCATACCACAAAGAATAGAAGAAGCTTGAGTATATTTTTGTCATAGTTTAGAATGTCCTCTAATTTTTTAAGTCTCTCTTCTAGAGATTGGACTTACTTAAAGGGGACCCTAAGAGTAGTCTCATGATCTATAAGATAGTATTTAAATAGAGTACAATCTTGAGAACTAGTTTAAACATGTTTTAATAATGTTAACATAAGAAAATGGTTGAGTATATCCAAGAGACATTATTATAGTGAACTATTCAAATTTGGGACCCTATTAAGGATGACTGGACTATTGTCTTGAACCCATATCTAAGTGTCAACCAATTCTTCTAACCATGTGCCTAAAATTTGTAGACTAGGTTGTGAAACTCATAATAGTGTCACAACACTCAGTTCAATAGATGGCATAATAGTAGAGAAGAAAATTCCAATAAAATATTAAGGTAAGCAAAACTTCATGTTAGCTTCACCAAAATGTAGAGGACAAAATTTGACATCCCAAAATGGCATGATCTCGAAGGGAAAATGTTCCTTGATTACCTCAAGGATAAGAACTTAAGTGATAGGATGGGAAGACAAAGTATCTTTCTAATATTTTATAACTTATTTAGGATTAAAATTAGAGACCCGTTAGGAACTAAAGAGTAAGTTGTAGAGGTTCTTTGGAAAAAAAAAATCTCATCCAATAGATAATAGCATGATCGTGGACATCCTATGATGTGGTATAGTCTTGTATGGACTAAAAAATGATTTTATTGAATAAAGTGCTAATAATTAACAAATATTTGGTCACTAGATGTATAAAGAGATAAAATTATATACAATAGATAAATAAATAGATAGATGTATTAGAACAATATGCTATCAATGTAAAAAATGATAATGCAATAAGAAATCTACAATTGCCCTCTTTTGAGAAATGTGAAATGTTGAAATTAAGAGGATGGAACCTCCAAGATGTTGCCAAAGAGTGCCAAAGTGTTGATGTAGATAGACAAGGTGCACGAGAGCCTGAAATAATGGAGATAATGAGATAATGAGACTGAAATAATGAGAGAAGTTTTAGAGCTAGATCAAATGAGACTGAATAGAATGTAAAAGTTGGAGTTTGGAAAGAGTATATGCATGTAATGAGCCACGATTTCAGCATGCCTACAAGCTGTAGAGATATCAAGCTTTGTGGGTAGCTGAGAAATGTAATGTCCAAATAGCTATGCCATCATGAATATTTTTGGGATGCTCATGTGGTGCGTAGATGTCAATGTAGCACACTCATCCATGAGAAAAAATCACTTTAAAAATAAAGAAAAAATGGGTTAAGGTAAAAATTAATGCTAGGAAAAGATGATATTGCATTATCAAATTTCATTAATCTAAAGGGGAGTTTTATGGAATTCAAAACTACATAGGTTACATTTTTTGGCATTACATAGGGATAAATATCCTAGTTGCAAGGTTAGGATAAAATAATAAGAACTAATTAGGTGAACATTCCCATGTGATTGGAACCTCTAGAGTCATGAATCCATCCAACAGACTCACCAACTACAATTAAAACAAGAGCTTTTCCTTTCATCTTCTCACTTTGATTTGGATGGCATAATGATCTTTAACTTGTGAATGATGAGCATTATGAAAAATGTTGGCTAGAATAATTTGAAGGAATATAAATGTTATGCCCCTTAAGAAGTTGATTGATTTCTTCTAACTCTTTCTTGTAAAAAATATGTTCACCATACCTTGTTTTATTGTAATATGCACATTTCAGTTTCTGCTTCTTAGTTTTATCCTCTTTGATAGAGGTGGGAGTCTCATTCGATTTTATCTTAGTCTTAGACTTCTTCTTATATTTTCCTTTATGTGATTGTGCTAACTATTCCTAATTCTTAGAAAGTGTACATCTATCTAAATTATTTTTTCTTGCTCTCTGGTCAATCAATAACAATTTTTTTAAAAAGAAGGAATGTTAAAATATTCACCTAGGTCAACCATAGTGAAATAAAATTAATAAGAAAAGAAATAAAATGGTACCTTCAACTTAAAAAAAATAAGAATATACAATCCTTATCAGATTTATGTTTTCCACATCTAGAAAATTGATGTCTTAAGGATTTAAATCAAACCAAATAGTATTCAATGCTAGAAAATTAATCAATAGGAATACATGCCAATTCTACGTATAATTACAAAGAACGAAAATCACTAATTTAACATAAACATTCTTTGTACTTATCCGATACATGTTATGGTTTAGTACACTCCTCAATATGAA
>VDFB02358134.1:35790203-35851984 GCA_007258455.2 Sequoia sempervirens | reverse complement strand
ACCGAAGTCAAAGAGTATTCCTCTATTCACTTATGTTTTGCTATGACCACATGACATCAGTGAGACCCTATAATTCACCTTGTTCTGCCAAAAGCCCCGAGCCACAATAGATTGCCAAGATATTAATATTCTCACACTGACAAAAACCTTTTATCCCATGTATGTCACTATAACCTACAACTGAGACAAACTTCACCTTGTTACACCGAAAGGCCTTATGCATTCTAAGTCGTTGAGACAAGAGAAAAATCTCACCGAGAAGCATCCTTCATTTGATTCATTTTCACTGTGACACATCGCACTTGGGGAGACCTTGTAGAGATTTCCCAAGCTATAGCGAAAGGCCAAACGAAAGATATTGGTCGCCGAAACATATGATTTTTCCTTCTGAAGAGTCCATCAGTCGCTATAACTTGCAACCCTTGATGAGACGTCACACAGATTACCTTGTCACACTGAAACAATCGAGCACACCAAGATCACCAAGAGAACACAAAACTCTCGCCAAAAGCCAATACAAAGAAACTCTTTCAAGCTCCGTCGATGAGACATACACATCACCATGACTCTTCGCCAAAGCCACCATAGTCTCACCAAAAGTATATTCGAAGAAAATTCATGTGTAAGGTCGATGAGACTGAAGGTCACTCACCAAGACCTTACAATGATAGCCATGACTCCCCCCGATATGCATCCATCAGTTGCCAGTCGCCAAGACAATTAGAAATCGCTAAGAGCTTAGCCCGATGACCAAACTCATGCTGATATGCTCATCCTCAGTCTCCAAAACAACATGAATGTCTTGCCAATAGCCACCCATAGGAAAAATCCAATCGCTATAACAAAGAAAAGGTCTTGCCGAAACACCTATGAAAACATCAGATTTTTATAGTTCCAATAGTGGCTCTGTCTTGGGATGAATGATAGTGAGATCATTGCAAGGATCCAGAATCTTTGGGTGAATAGATTAGACAAAAAATGATGAGCCAATGAGCATAATGGAAATGGAAATGAAGTATGAAGGAATGAATGCAAAATGAATGAAAGATGGAAGTGAAATGGATGGAAAAAGAAGGTGAACCACAACCCTAAACTATTGTCAATGGAAAAGAAATTTAGAGAGGATAAGCAAGAGCTGTCCATGCATTGGCAACCCTTAATCCTCTGTGTTTTAATTTCTCCTACCCTAAGTTGTTACAATTTGAAACTCAAACCAAGCCTTCCCCTATCAAACACCTGGTTTTGTGTCGAGTTCATCAAATTATTCTTGAAGATACTCATGTAATCTTTCCCATCACCATTATTGCAAGTTCTTAGAGTATCATCATGCTCGGTTTGGCCCAAAATCCCTACACCACTCAGCAACTTAAATTATTTATCATCATGGGAAAAAACCTTGTTACTTTCAACATTCAAAATGCATGCATATGAAATACAACATTTTATATTATCTCTCTCACTATTATGAATTGTGAAACATTCTCCCAGCTGTATTGAAAATTCACCATCAAAGTGCTTCTTTTGAGAATTAAAAAATTCTATCATATCAACACTATCTGAAACATACAAATCTAAAACCTTTCGCACCTCTTTGATACCCCTATGACTAAAATCTTCAATATTAAGCATATATGAACCAATAAAATCTGGAACACTATCATCCTTGGTATGCAGACAAATGTCTTCTCCACATGAGTTAGAAATTTTAGAATCACATACCTTTTCTTGAACAGACACATGCATTTGGTCACCTCCAAAAGTTTCACTATCAACTGGACACAGAGCTTCAAGATCACCCTTATGTATATATCTCTGATAATCAAGAGTTAACAAATCTGAAACTTGCTCACTACTAAGCAAACAGGTTTCCATATTTTCATTATTACAATCATACTCATCACTTTTGTCATCATCAAAAAGAGGCCCAAGGTCATCAGAGAATGAAAAATTACCATCACAGTCATTTGTTCCATAACTTGACACATCCCTTTGTTTATCTAAAAATACCTCTTTCTCAACATCAAGTGGATTTGAAAATACCTAAAATTCATTCTGGGGAAAACCTTTGCAAAACATTATCTGATCCTCTTTTAAATCTTCATCATGCAATGGGCCTGAAAAAATTTGGAAACCATTCTCAAATTCACAACCCTCCTCATCGAATGTATCTTTGTAGCTTTCAACTCTAGCTGGAGGCATTGTATATTCACTACCAAATGAATCAACATTTCCAATTGCCTCTTCATCTTGATCACCATTAGAGGTAGAAGGATCCCTTTGCTATAGATTAAAATCCACAGGTGCATCTTAAAAATCTGAATACTCACTGGATCCCTCATAACACACACTTCCTTGTCACAATCTATTATACAAGAGATATATCTTGTATCTTCATGTTCATTATGCAAGCTATCACATGAGTCTTTCTGACTTGCACACATCTCATCTTCTATTTGTTGCATTGTTTGATCAATATCTCTATCTTCATCAATGATGTCACAATTATCTTCATATCTTTTCCTGTCTACAATATCAACCCATTCAACTAGTTGATCTAAATAAATTGGTTTGTATGATTCAGGCCAATATACTGGGTTTGGCTCATACACTTTCATGAACTGCAGAATGATGTCAGACCTACTAGGTGGGAATTAAATAGGTATTTTCTTACAAATATCAGTCATTCTGTGGAGCAAAGATCACCCAGATTCTCCTCTATATCTCCTTATACCAAGAAAGTCATCCAAACAATTTTTGAAATATTCATTTGATTGTTGGTTTTGAGTCATACCTTGCTGCAAATTCTGATTGAAATCTCTAAGTGGGCTAGAGTTGTGTTGCACTTGACATTGATCACACTGACAATCTTGATAACTTTCTAATCTTTGTTAAGGAGGGACTAGATAAACACTTACTTGCTCTGATGGTTGTGGAGAATAAGTGCTCGGTTGTGCACGATATGTACTGCCACCATTGTAGAATCTTCTAATTATATTATCAGGTGCTTGAGTGGCCCAATAACTTCCTACATTTATGTAATCATTCGTTCCATATACAAATTCCATTCTGCATCAAACTTTTTTTAGAGTCGCGACCTACTTTTCCAAAAGTAGGAAAATGATTATTTCTGATCCTTTCCTAGCGGAATCACTCTTTTTGAGATTCTTCAAATTACAAATTTTCCTCCAATGACTTTATAATGTGGTTTTCAACTGAATTTTCTAATGTAATCCCCAGTAGAGTCACCAATTTGTTAGCTCTCAAAAACGTAGGTTGAATGCCTCAAGAGGCTGCCAATCTCTTGATACGCTTTAGGGTAACAGACAAGGTCAAGAGAACTCAACCTTCTACTCTTTAGGTGCTACAAGACCTAGGCGGGTGTACCTTTTGAATTGAGCAGAATTATCCTTCTAAAATGCTTTGTCCACAAAGGCATATGACAGTGAACAAATGAAACCAAACTTGATAGCAATCTTCTAATCTAAATCCTTAAAATGCTTAATTAATAGATGTAAAGAAACTAAATGAATTCAAATGATGAAATTGTAGAGACTAGTGCCTTTTTGGGTATGCGAAGTCAGATGAAACAGAAGTGGGCAACTTATTCTGGCAGAAAATCAAATTGCAGGCATATGATCTATTCATAACTTGTATAAACAATGCAGGATTATGACTACTAAGCTCTACTTTGATAATCTAGATGAATCTCCCTGATTACTATGATCAACTAAAATGATTTAATCTTTGCTTGAAAGAACCAAATGTTAATCACACAAAAACATCAAATGTGCATTGACAAACTGAACATAAACTTGTTATGCCAATTTAATCAACCAGAAAAAATCAAATTGGAGATAGCTTCAGCAATGCTTTTCAATAAGTTCAACGTGCAATTGACACAAAAAATAACCTGCCACACCAACAGATTTTCATTGAATTCCCCTATTTAAAACATGCAACATAGTCTCCAGAATGAGAACTTTATTCTATCATGCCCATTCCTAATCTACTGTATGTGATCTAAAAAATGATCCCTTCAATTACAATCATAGTGTATATTTATACACCAGTATATCAAAATAAAACACATCAAAATCCATGTCGGCCAATCTAGAAATCAGGCTCAAAATCATGTCGGCCTCCAATGGCATTTTAGAAAATCTCACATGTCGGCCCACAACATTTGAATCCATTAATCCTTCCTAAGACAGTCGCTGAGACATCCCTGAGTTATGCCGAAGGCAACTATATCATTATCATGTCGCGCCCTTGTGTTTCACCGAGACCGATCCAAGTCGTGGAGATATCATATCAAAAACCCTTAGTTATACCGAGAGCACACATGTGTTACATTTTTTCAGTCGCCGAGACAAAAGAAAATGTCTTATCGAAAAGAACCTCGGTTTGATTCACTATCACTGTAGCTTTCTGGTATTGGGAAGACCTCTCACATACTTCACCTTGTTTCACCAAAACTCATTCACCATCCGTATGTCACCATAACACCTTACTTATTACACCGAAGTCAAAGAGTATTCCTCTATTCACTTATGTTTTGCTATGACCACACAACAATGGTGAGACCCTATAGAGAATTCATCTTATTCTGTCGAAAGCCCCGAGCCACAATAGATCTCCAAGATATTATTATTCTCACACTGACAGAAACCTTTTATCCCATGTATGTCGCTGTAACCTACAACTATCGAGGAGACCTCTTGTAGACTTTATTTTGTTACACCGAAAGGCCCTATGCATTCTAAGTCGCTGAGACAAGAGAAAACTCTAGCCGAGAAGCATCCTTCATTTGATTCATTGTCATTGTGACACATTGCACTAAGGGAGACCTTATAGAGATTTCCCAAACTATAGCGAAAGGCCAAATGAAACATATTGGTTGCCGAAACATATGATTTTTCCTGCTGATGAGTCCATCAGTCGCTATAACTTGCAACACTCGGCGAGACGTCACATAGATTACCTTGTCACACCAAAACAATCGAGCACACCAAGATTGCCAAGAGAACACAAAACTCTCGCCGAAAGCCAATACAAAGAAACTCTTTCAAGCTCTGTCGGTGAGACATACACATCGCCATGACTCTTCGCTGAAGCCACAATAGTCTCACTGAAAGTATATTCAAAGAAAATTCACATGTAAGGTTGGCAAGACCGAAGGTCACTCGCCAAGACCTTACAATGATAGCCATGACTCCCCCTGATATGAATCCATCAATTGTTGGTTGCTAAGACAATTAGAAATTGCTAAGACCTCAGCCTGATGGCCAAACTCATGCTAATATGCTCATCCTCGATCGCCGAAATAGCATGAATGTCATGCCGATAGCCACCCATAGGAAAAATCTAGTCGCTATAACAAAGAAAAGGTCTTTCTGAAACACCTGTGAAAACATCAAATTTTAATAGTTCCAATAGATTCATTTTAGTCCAACTGAAGAAATGAAGTTACTAGTTGTGGTCGCTTTGGATCCAGATAATGATTTACACAGAAGCGTTATGACAAAGGTTAGAAGCGCTATAGAAATACTTAGATGTGCTATAGAAAATGTTGGAAGCACTAAAAGATTCATCAGAAATGCTATACAATTTAGTGGACACGCTAAAATAGATGTTGAAGGTGAACAGTCAGACTGTACTGGAAGCTTTTAATCAAAGCACTAAAACAGTCTTCCAAAGCGCTATAGTTTTCATTGAAAGCATTAAAACAAGAAGAAGCACTATATTTTGTGTCAGATGAACTGTAGAATCTTCTGATCATGCTAAAAGAATCATGCGAGAATCTATATGAATACTTTTTCAGAAAAACTTGTTAAAAAAATGGGGTTAAGCCCCACACTAGGTGCCAAAATGTAAGTTTGAAATAAGTAAATAAGTAAAACAACTAAAACAGTTCTTAATGAAACATTATATTAGGATTTAACATGAATTAAACTAATTTAAAACACAAAAAGCTTGAAAGCATCTCATTGTCTACTATCTCTAAAGATTTATCAAGTCATGAAATCCTCTCAGATTTGGTAAGCAGTGTGACTATTTAAAATGCCAATTTAGAGAATTGAGTCATGCTAAATGCAATGATGTAATGATTGATAATGAAAGTTAAATGATATTGATGCTACTATTAGCTATTCTGACATGAAAACTGATAAATGGAAGCTAGAGTAAAACTATGATGTTGTCGTGATACTAATTCTACTGATGCTATGATTCTAATTATACTAATGCTATGACTACTTGATTGCTTGATTGCTTGATTTCTATTCCTACAGAGTAATTTTGCATAAAATTGGGATCCATTCTTTGCTTCAGAAGGCTGTATTTGTAGATTTAGGATAGGAGTTTTGCATAGGGGCAGCACGACAAAGGCTTGGATTCAATCTAGAGAATTGAGTGGTGAGAGATTAAGAAGCTTGAGCTGATGAAGAGAATGGTTTCTCCCCATGAAAAAATAAGGCAAGATGATAGGAAAGATCAGAGGAAGAAGATTTGAGAGATTGATTCAAGTTTGTATCTAATTTGTCTCCATATCTTCCTATGAATACCAGTTGAAATAAATTGGATTTTGGAATATCAAATTTGGTAGGTAAGTGAATAGAGAAATTGATTTATGCTTTTATTTAAATTAGCAAAAGGGGGAAGAAATAATTTAATAAAATAAACTATAGAAGTTGTTTATTAAATTAAAATAGAAGGATTATGATAATTAAACCATAAAGTGTAAAGCTTTGTTTATTTAATTAAGATTGGAATTGTGTAATAATAAAATAACACCAACTATAAAATTTGTATATTTAGTTAAATAGAAGGAATATGATAATTAAAAAATAAAGTGTAAAACTTTGTTTATTTATTTAAGAAAATGATGTAATAATTAAATGACACCAACTATAAAAGTTGTGAATTTAATTAAATTTGAAGAATAGAAGAAATGAACTATAAATAAATATTTCTATTTATTTAATAGTAGAGGAAATTAAAGTAATTAATCAAATAAGGCACATTTAATTAATTTGATTATCCAGACCATTTATATGTGTATATAGTACCTAAAAAGACTCCTTTTTTACCAGACCTCGGTTTTGAAGAACATGCTTTACTTCTCATACAAGATGCTCAAATTGTTGAAAAAGTATTGGATTCTAATAATAATAAAATGAATAAAAATTCGGGTTGTTCCTTGAAGCTCTTCTATAAAAATTCAAGGTCCATCTTTCTCTAAATTTGTAGGGCATAGACAACCTTTTCTTACAAGCCTTTTGACTAAGACATTTGGTATTTAGTTTTCAAACTTTGATCTTTTGGGAAATCATTTGAAAGAACACATGTGTAGGCTCCAATTGTTCTTTAACTTTGCTTAATGACTTCATTTTACCACAAAAAATTATTCATTCGATTTCTTCAAATTAAATGTCTAATGTCTTAACTTCTTATCATCCAACAAAGTGTATTATGTGGAAATATAGGAAATACAGGAAATTTTTTTCTATTGTTGACTTTAGTAAGCAAATTAAGATATAAATTCAAATGCTTAGAAACATCTCAGGATAGAATCCTTATGGTAAGCAATAGCACTTAAAAATTTTCAAAGGTATTTTCTTCCTAAAGGGTTTGAAACTTTATGTTCATGTTGAATGTTTGTTTTCCCAATGTTTAAGATCAAGCAAAGTGTTTTTTATTACAAGAACATGCACAACCCTATGGATATGAAATATAGTATTTTTTTAGTTCCCACATGGATAAAATCTAGCTACGCCTACTCTTAGCAAATGATTATATGCTTGACCACATAGGCTCCCACTTACAGTGCACTTGCTTCTTGGGTCAACCAAGAATCAGTACCCATGAAACTCCCATGGCATACTTCTCATCTCTACTAAGAGCCATAAAAAATGTGGGATGGCTTCAAAATGACAGTTCTTGCACCAACAAATAGATCAAGAATTTTTTCCTTTTCTAAAGAAAGGTTTTAATGCAGACATTTCATTCATGGGGAACCATCCATGTGGCAAGAGACCATTGCTACCCTTCTCATCAAAATAATCCTCGTGATACTTGCCTTTCCTCAAGTAGCCACACTTATATACCAGTTGGAAATCGCTTGTCTTTAGCATGTTCTTGATTGGGTCATTCCCTTGGGTGATTACTTTTTCCCACATGGTCAGCTCTCTAAGATAAACAAAAGAAAGAAAACATATCCGTTGTTCAATCAATCTTCGTTTAGCAACAAAGAGAGAACACATGCAATATGTTCCACTCACACTCCCAAGTTTTTTCCAATTTTAAGAACCCAAATGAAGTGTGGAGGAAATCACTTACACAACCCAATATCACCAACATCCTTTTGATTCTCAAGATCATGGTGAGGTGTGAGAGAAGTACATACATATTTTAGATGATATTATTTTCGGTAAGTGATTCAAAAACAAAGATACACATGTTCATTTTAAAACCTTTCAAAACAATGATTGGATTCCTTTTAAAGCACCAAAGGAAGTGTGAGATTTGATTCTTCAATTGTTAACCTTAAAAAAAATCTAGTATGTTTTCCTAGAGTTCTTTTTAGACCCTTTATCTTGTTCTTTTTAGAGCCCTAATGAAATTAGTGAATCCTAAAAAAGATTGAGGGGGTAAATTCCTTAGACTTGGAATTATAATTGCTTCCAAAAGTGTCTAAAGACACTTGATACAATGGATAAATGTTGTTATACTTCACACTCTTCCTTGCTACTTCCTTGCTTCCACCTACAAAAATTTATTAATCCAAGAAAAATAGAAGCATAAAATAGGTCAATAGATCAAAGTGATCAAAAGAAAAAAAGAACATGTCAAAATAACTTGATATTTGATCCTTTACCCCAAACCAATGACACAACTTGCATATGCATCGCAGTTTAAGGAAGTCAACGGTGTTGTATAGCACTGCTAGGTCTGATAGTGGCACTTTGCAGTAGAACAAAGAGCGTGACTGTGATGGTGTTTTTTTAGTGGCATAGTTTAGAATTTGAAAACCCAGCGTCAGAAAAATATCCCAGCATCGGTGTTTTTAAATTTGAATTTCTAGGTGGGAATCCCTTAGCAGGGGAGTTTGGAGTTTGCAGCATCACTATATCGCACTATTCGAAGGCTAGCATTGTTCTATGGCACCATTTGAATGATAGCAATAGAATTTCCTGTAGACACAAAAAAATTACAAAAATCACATAATTTTTTCAAAAAATGTGTTAAGAACTTATGATTTTCCCTCCTTCTAGCACCAAAATGTGAACCCCAATTCTAGACCTACACAAACATAGCAAACAAACACAATATTAGATCCATATGCAAGTTAGAACTAAGATTCCCCATGAAATTCATCTACAATGCTCAGAATAGGAAAGAAATGAAGAACAAAACAAGAAAAGTAATTAAAACCTATTTAAGCATGCAAACTCTCAATCCCATGGGGAATTGATGCCAATTTGATGTGGAAATTAGCCCTTTTTCAATTCCTTTGCAAGATTGGTGAAGATTGATCCACTTGATGATGAAGAACAATGTGATTCCCTCATAAAATCTACAATAACCTAGCTATAATGATTGAAAATTCTATGGAAATGGATGAACTTGCTCAAAATGTGAAGATAGTAACTTTTCTTTGAGTTGTGGATCCAAAATGAGAAGAAAATCCTTCTATAAATAGAAGAACAAGATGGAAGAATGAGAAAAATGAAGTAATTTGAGATCATAAAACATCCAATGGCCAAGTACCACTTGTCAAGATCTGAATGTAGGAAGCATCAACACATTTTGATGAATGTGTACGATAAATGATATTAGGTGGATTTCAAATTTGTGAAATGACAAGTTTGAGGGGGAAGATAAATTCCTTAAATATCACTTGGCTCAATGCACAAGACATGTAAGAGGCATAAATGCCTTGTTGGGAGGACAAATCCTCTTTGAGGGATTTTTAAATTTGGAAGAATATTACCCTAAACATGCCATGTTGAGGTAAAATAGAGATTTAATAAATCATTTAAATGCATTGTCATGTCCAAGTGGAAAAATCAAGAGGATTTAGGTGATTAGGATTAAATTAACCAGGATTTGATTAATTTAATAGGAGATTAGGTGACTTGAGAATTTGATTGAGATTTTAGGATTTAAATAAATCAAAGTGAGAGGAATATGATTTAGATTTAATTAAATAAAATATTTTGATTTATTTAATTAAAGAGGGATGATGTTAGATTAAATCAAATAAAGATTGTTTATTTAATTTAATAGAATGACTTTAGATATTTAGTTAAATTAATTATTTAATTAAATAGAGACTAGAGGGATAATTAAATAGCATTGATTTATTTAATTAACAAGAGAGAATGGCTTAATTAGATAAATAATGATTTATTTAATTAGGAGATGAAAGGTGATGACTAGCTAAGAAGATGATTCAAGACGAAACAATGTTAGTAATCAGAATCAATCGTGTCGGTATATTTTCCATGTCTACACTTTCATGATCATTTCTAGGTCATTTAGTATATGTTTGCATATCACATTGTGTTTTCAAACATGTTGCATTTTCCAAATTTTGTATTAGTAGTTAATTTTTTTTATCAATTTCCAACCTTAAGAACAATCTCCTTTGATAGATTTCAATCTCTTTTGCATTGGAATCTCAAGGATTCATTCTTGAGTGTGAACTTTGTGAAATCAGATTCCTCTTCCTTCATTCCCTCTTTTTAGTGTGGATAAAGGAAGTTGTGCACTCTATTTCCAAAGTCCACAAATATATATTTATTGTTCGGTATAACTCAAACTTTAGGATACACTACAAGTCATTTATATAATCTATTATTGATCATAATATTTTTGTGAAAAAAATTATATTCTTTATTGGTTTCCTCAAGTATATATTCTTACAATATTACAATCTCAAGCAAATGTAATCACCCACTTTAAAATAATTTATGATTTTTGTGAAGCTATTGTTTCATTCAATACTTATTGATGAGAAAATTCTCCTTAGTTTTAAAAAGTTCTTATTAGCCATTGTTTATATGATCCTCCAATCTAGAATAGTTAGGGTCACCATAGATAATCATGTCATGGAGGATGATACACATATAATTATGCACATGGGGAAAATTTTAAATAATAATCACATGAATTGTGAAACCATCATTCCTCTAATTATATCCAATCCACCCATGTAAAATTCTTATCTAATGTGGAACATGTAGATATCCTCTAATAACTAATTGATAAGCCCAATTTGCACAATCTAACTAGGCATGATATGGATATTTTTTATCAAATAAAAAACTAAAATAGAGAATAAGTACATGTAAAATTTATTTATAAATATATGATCATATGCGCTAGTAGTAATCCTTATGGTACCATTTCAATTTTATATATTATCTATAAATTACTTTGATGTTGAAACTAATATAAATGTATGGTATATTATAAACATTTTGACATTTATTAGATGATGTGATCCACTACAACCATGATATCCTACCTTTACATTTGTGTAGCCAAAAAATACATAGTTGACATTTTTATGCTCACTTGAGTCTCTCTTATGGACATTGGCTTGATTTTGCCTAGATTTAATGTTGTAATGTGATCAGTACATTCACATTAGGTCTTGGACCCTTGAGAATCATTAAGACTTCTAGGTTGTATTGTAAAGGTGTTGTGAAGTGTTTTAACCCACTCTCAAACTTTTCTAGGACCCTTTCATTATAATTCACTTAAATAACCCATTGTTATTACTTACCAAGTCTTATTTCAAAGTGTTGTAAAGATTTGTAACAAACTCTCATGCTTTTCTAGACTTTTCTTCACTAAATTAACCCTTTCTTATGTTTAAATGACCCCTTAATATACTTTCTAGCCCTAATTAAGTGTGTTTTTGAGAATATTCCTAGTAAACAACATTTAATACACTTTAATCCCCGAAACCTCGTAAAATTTCCCTGCTATATTTTTTCTTTTGAATTTGCATGTGTGTATCGTGCTCCCTCGTAATGTGACATTTGACGTTCTCCTCTCTATGGCATTTTTCTAATTGTACCTACATCCTTCTATATGTCGTACATTATTTTTTCCTTTCACACTTGTTTTTTGTTTTCCTTTTGGGGATGACGTAAAGCATTAAGATGCCCTATGTCTCTTCCATGTTGACCCAAAAGGACTTTCCATTTTAATTTTTTTGCTTTGTTTTGTGTTTTCCTTTTGAGGATGACACAAAGCATTGAGATACCCTATGTCTCTTCCAGGTTGACCCAAAAGGACTTTCCTTTTTTTTTGGCTTCATTTTGTGTTTTCCTTTCAGGAATGATGCAAAGCATTGAGACACCGTATGTATCTTCCATATTGACCCAAAAGGACCCATTTCTTTTTCTCTTGTCTTTTTTAATTTTTGGCTTGTGTTTTCCTTTTGGGGATGACACAAGGTATTGAGACAAAAATTTCTCTCATGTTGACCCAAAAGCTTTTTCATTTTCTTTCTCCTTTTCGTTTACTTTTTCTTGTGTTTTCCTTTTGGGGATGATACAAAGCGTTGAGACATCCTTTGTCTCTTCCATCTTGACCCAAAATAGATTTTGTTTTTCTTTGTTTTTTTCTCTTTGTGCCATTGTTCTAGTTCTATGTATTTTGGGGATGATGACAGTTCTGAGCTCTCTAAAAAACACATTGCAGTAAAGAACATATTGACCCCAAATCCATAGATCCCTTTTTTCCTTGGTGTGTTCCTTTGTTGGGGCAACCACTCTTTCTTTTGTTTCTTTTTCCTTCACATGATGTGGCGTTTCTCAGAAACGTATGACTTGGCGTAGGGGATTTCCAAGTTCGATCTCATGTCATGTTTATGTTTAAATTTTTCATTTGCTACTTTAAAGTAATTTCTCACAAAATGATGTGTAGCATTTCCATTAAAGTGGGGGCATACATTGGTATTATTCATTTTTCATTTTTCTTCTTTTTGGTTCTTAGTGCAGCCTTGTTACTTCATACAATGTGTCTGTCACTTTGTGGATGACATTGGGTGCGATGTCTTTCATGAGCATGATATATCTTAGAATATTGCATTCCTCTTGGTGGTCTAATGTGACACACTACTGTTGTGCCCTTAGCACACACGCCCCGTTCAGAACGGGGACCCTCTTTTCTTTCGCCTGGTTGGGTCTTTTTGGGGCTGCCTCGTTTTTTGTGCCCCTCTTTTTTGATGTTCTGAATGGTCGATGTTGTTCCAGAGTTTTATCATAAATCGACCATGTCTCCGCTTTTGGTCTTTTGTTGCCCTTTGGGGCCTCGCGGGTTCCCTCTGGCTTTTGGCCTCTGGAGCGGCTCTGGGCCCCTCCAGGCCCGGGCCTCTGAGGTTCCCTTATCGGGCTTCCCCTCTGCATTCACCATCTTTCACGGCATTCGCCGGGCATCTGCCCACCCCTCGGGATCCGCCCTGCCGCCCGCTGGCTGAAATTTGCACAAGTTTTCTGAGCGGTGCCTACCCCTTCGGGCCTCGAGCCCCAGAAGTTTGTTTTCGAACTTCTGTCCTGGGCTTGCCGTCTGTGACGGCTACCCTCCAGCGGCCGCCCACCCCTCGGGCCCCGGAATGCTCCTCGCTGTCGCCGCTATCGAACGCCAAGTTCCCTCAGCGGCGATTTCCTCCCAGCCTCTCGCCATCCGAGCCCCGGGCCTATCTTCGCCGTGGCTATTCAAAGGTGTCAAAAATTAAATGGCGGCCATCGCATCGCGTCCTCCCATTAGCCGGACCCCGGAGTCTCCGTCGCCGTCACCGACTCATTTCAAATTTTACCAACTTTTGGCGTGGCCGTACCAGCGATTAAATGCACGTATTAATGACGGCTGGGGTATATAATGCCTGGCTTGCCAATGTCATTTTCACATTGTGAATTGGAGTGAAATTGCAAAGCTGAGCATCTGGAGCCCACCATGAAGAACAGCGTCACGATCATTTGTGTTCGGATCACTCCGTCGATTCTTGGTGGATTTCGCACATCACCACTTAGCGAATTTGAGGTAGGCCATCCCCATTTTCCCTCCCTTATTTTTTTGTCATTTTGGGGAATTTAAATGAATTGAATAACTGGTTAAAATGAAACAAATAGAAGAGCACTCAGTGGCACCCATTACCCATATCTTAGAAATATCCCAAACCCATTGGATTAGCACTCGTCGCCAACTCAGGACTTTTCTTGATCGTGGCTGTTCTTCATGCAGGGCGGTCGGGCACCCCGGGCTTGACATCCACCTTCGCCTTCTGCCCTTAGGCTTTAGCATCTGTGAGTTGTGAGTCATCCCTTCATGTCCGATCTTTTCGACTTCCCTGATCGGGGTTCCGTTCCCATTTTGTCGTACTCCAATCGCAAACTCACGATTGCCTCCCAGCCTCCGGCTCCTGGTGCATGCCTTGCCGAGAAAATTGAAACTTTGGAGCGTGTCCTTTGGTTGATCCGGCCCCGGAACCCCAGAGTTCCCTCTCCAGAGTTCTGACGGAGGCTCGTTTCTTTTCATGATAGCGAGCATTTCCCGATGTTCCGCCCTTCGGGCTCCACAGATCCATCGGCTTGTTTAAACTTTGACGAGCAAATTAGTCCGTCTTTTCCACCTTCGACCCCCGAATGTCGGGCCTCCACCCCTTATTTTCTGTTGTTCCTCTAGACTGGGGTCATTTGGCGAGTTCTTTGATGCCTTCTGGCCCTCCAGGCCCTGCCTTTTGGATTTTCGTTCGCGGAAGTCCATGGGTATCCTGCCGCCGAATTTATGCTCCTTCTGACCAAGTGCCAGGCCCCGGCGATCGGACTTCTGCCCTCGGAAGTCCTCCTCTTTCCCGCTGCTACTTTTATGGAAGTTCTTTGCTGTCCGCCTAAACTCCAGAGCCCGGGCCTCCTTTTGCCGTCTCACTTTGCCGAATTCCCCGGTGTCCTGAAGCCTTCCGGGCCCAGCCGTCCGGAGTTCCGTCCCCAGAAATCCATGATAGTTCAGCCGACCTTGATGGCAGAACCTTGCCGGCTTCCCACCTTCTAAGCCCTAGTCTGCCCTTCACCGCCACCATTCAAATCAATGAAAATCTTGAAGCGACCATCATCTCGCATCCCCCCGGCCGCTGGGGCCCGCAGTTCCAAATGTCGTTCGGCTTAAAATGACAAACCTCGTGATGGCCGCCTTCTGGTGCTCCGGGCCCCTAGCCTCAGACTTCTGCCGCCGGACTTCCTCGGTCGGATTTCTTCCTGCTATCCGCCATTGCCAACGGCTACCTCTTAACTACTTTCCGGCTTAAGACATCCAATGCGCCTTAGATCGACCCAAACAAGCTCAAATCGAGAATCTGACTTCGACCCATGTTCTAATATTTGCTCTTCTCCATCATGATCCTCTTGAAACATTGAAATTTGGCCAAGAAAGGTCTCTGGGAGCGTTCGGCCGTGTTTTCCCTTGCGGGCAGCATTCCTGCCAGGGAAGTCTGGCCCTCCGGGCTCGGATTGTCTAAACGCCATGGACCGAAGATCGATACCATCTAAGGATAAAATTTATGATATACTTAATGATTATTTAGGTGTTATCTTTGAAATATGGACTAACATGAACGCTTTTGATGTTTGTTGCACTAACTTTGCCATTGCTTGTAGAATATATGGAATTGGCTGCAAGAACTTCAGGGGCCTCCGCTGAAAAGGATAAGAGCAAGAAATCAGGGAGGGCCACTTGGGGAAAAGAAGATAAAAATCAATGGAATTTTAGTTTCAGGGTGAGCCGCTCCAGTCAAAGGTCTCAACAGACTAGACGGAGATCTCAGATACCAACATCGACCAAGTGGACATAGATGAGTTCACTCAGAGGGTCAAGGTCGACCCTACAACAAAGAATTCCAGACTAATACGACAAAGTGGAATCGCTAAGGCTGCCGATTTTCCTCCCTCTCTCATAGCACCCGAACTAGTGATGGCCTGCTGAGAGGCCTATCAAACTGACACCATGACAATCATGGACAAAGAGGGGAACATCCTCGCCGACATGTCCCCAGAAGGAATCACTAAAATGTTTCACATTCCCACGTTCCCACATATGGAGGTCCCCTTATTGGAACAATGCCAAGGGGCATGGGATGCTAATCCTACAGGGTGCAAGAAGTCTACCAACCTCTACTAGCTTAAGGAGAAATGGGGCAGTTCTGCAAAGGATCCCCAAGATTTGTTCTGTAGTGACTTCTACTAAGACTATCAAGACCTGGTAACTATGCTGAGCAAGGTTATGGGTCTCCTAGCAGCCGCCTACTTCCAAGAATGGATGCCCTACTACATTGAGCAGATTTTACAAGGGAATGAGGACATTAACACCAAAACCTCATTCAACTGAGGGGGCATCATCAACAACTACTTCTATGAACAATTCGTCAACGTCAATAAGAGCTCCAAGTTTTACATGACCTCCTACTTGGTGTACTCCCTGGCAAGTCAAAGATAATACTGCAGGTTATTTGTGTCACCTGATCAAGGACATAGGTGAGGGCTCAAGCCATTTGACAAATACCCACAACTGCAATATCGCAATTTTAAGAAGGAGTACTGTCGGGTCAATGACGCCTTCATTGGCCATATTATCAAATTGATCGCCAGAGACTTCCAGAGGAGAGTCTCCCACAGTGCCAGGGCACTCCTAAAGGAATATGCCTTCCTATTTATCCAGTTCCCCAATTTTACCTACATTCGGGCCCAGGGTTTCACGAAGCGGCCAAACAGATTGCCGAGGTACCCAAATGACAAGATCATCCTCCTAGAGCTTTCTCGGTAGCTCCAACACATCCAGGCCATATTCAGCAATAAACACATAGCAGGGATCTCCTATCCCATGACCCTTGGCCAAGGCCTGTACCGGTTACAGACTTCTCAATGCGCCAGTAATTCTGAGAAGGAGCTTAAGGAATATCATTTTGACTGGTACACCGCCTGCCCGCGGATGGATCTATATGGCCATGTGAGGAAAGCACTGGGGCCGGCATACGCCCATCAATACCATATTGAAGACTTCTAGGTAGACTGTAAAGATGACAAGGAGGTTCACGCAAGGCACTACATGCGCATGACTGTGTAATTTTTGAGAAGGGTGCAGCCTTTCCCAATGCCAGATTAGGTTGAGGAGGATGAGTCTACAATCATGCACCCAAGGTACCCTATAGTTGCCAACTTGGCAATCCCCTCCATTGATTAGGATGAGTAAGAGGTTGATGACCTAGATACCATCACCCGGCCGATCATAACTCGCAATAAGGAGTGGGTCAATGGGCAGGTGGCGTAGCTTAGGTAGCAGGGAGTGGTCCTAACGTACGAGGAGCTCAAGAGTGAGCCCAGTGCCACAGAGGATGTTTCCACCACCACATCAGCTGGTGAGACTTCCAAGTCTCCCCCCATTACCAGGTCTTAAAAGTGAAAATGAACAAAGACCGCTCAATCTACAGATCCCAAGGAGCAAGCAAAGAAAGACACAGGAGGCTCATCTCCCAAGAGGATCAAATAGATAGTGACTACAATAGAATTGTAGCCTCCCTTGCTTCTCCCTCCCCCTGTTAGTGCACCGCCCGCCTCCCAGACTGCGGTCGCCTCATCTCTGCAGGTGGTGGATATCTCTGTCCATCTTGCCCCTTCACCCCCGGCCGGGTCAGTGGTCGTCATTGATTCCTCTTCTGGCATGACCACTCCTCCTTCCTCTGCTGCCATGTCTCTAGTCACATCCCTCCTGCTGGCAACAATAGCATCACTTATCCCCCTTTCCACTATACCCGAGGCTATCCTGCGGCATCTGCAGAGTCTTCCCCCTGAGCTCTCACAGATCCTAATGGACCCCGCGCTCCAGGAAGCCCTTACCCAAGCCCTCGTAACAGCTCAGCCTTCACAACCGCCGACAGGGCCGCCAGCCATGGAAGCCACGATGCAAATTTCAAAAGAGTTGGAGGAGCAAGAGCAGGAAGCCTCAAGGTCTATGGAGGAAGAGACTGATGAATATCATGAACACCCTGAGTATGAGCACCAAACCATCGACAAGGTGGTCTATGAGGGAGAAGAGACAGGCACTTCCGAGAGCAGGGATGAGGAGGATGGCTCGGCTGCCAAGGAGATCATCCAAACATTTGATGAGGACCTTGAGGAGGAGTCGGCGTAGCAGCCCAAAGAAATTGGGGAGGAAGTAGAAAAGTCACCACAAAGAGAAGAGAAGCAACCACAAAAGGATTTATCTGAGGTTGGGACCCATGTTGTAAAGAGTCCGGAGGCCGAGATAGATGAAGAAAAGAAAGAAGAAGAGACAGTGATAGAAGGAGGTCTGGCCCAGCAATTGTCCACCAAGCTGCCTGTCAAACACCTCATGTTCATTGGTGACTCCGATGAAGAGGAAGAGGACGCTGCTAAAAAAAAGAAAAGCCCCAAAAAGGAAAGGAGGCAGAAGTCTTATCTCTGACTGAAAAAGGTGAGGGCAGCGATGATGCACCCAAGGACAAATCTCCTATGCCCGACTAGTTGGAGAAATAGCTTGAAAGGACAACCCCAGTGCTAAAAGATCTAAGGGCGAGATTAGAAGCCATCTTGGCCCAATCCCTGACCACAACAAAGAAGGAGAAGAAGTCTAAGGTTCGATCTAAGATAACCATAGACGCTTCTGGCTCCCGAGCAGCATAAATAGCAACGCCAACTGTTGGCCAAGCAGGGGTGAGCTACAATATCTCCACTATTGACCTAGAGACAGCGACTAGAGAGCAGAAGGTTGTACATCTCGAAGAATCGGTGGCCACAGTGGTACATCTGATCAAGTAGGACAAGGTCACCAAAGACGAACTCAAGGTGCAGGTTGCTGCCCTAACCGACTACATTTAGCAGTGGTCCTCAGTGGACGACTTGCCCACCACCTCTGTAGCCGCACCACAGTTACTCTCTAAAGAACAGATTGACAAGATGGAGAGGAGGAAGAACTTAGAGAAAACAACTGAGGATTGGTTCCGACAGGTCACGTACATCGGGAACATGGGAATCAGCAGGGCTGTGCGGACAACCAATAAGTTCTTGGACCTGATCCAGTCCCTAAAAAGCACGAGGAGGCTCTGCACCAATTTCCCTGCAACATACGACTCGACCTTCCTAAGAATTGAAGCCATCCTTCAGATACCTGAGAGCACGTGGGAGGAGAAGCTAGAGTTGAAAACGGAGGATCATTGGCTGATGGATGTGTTGCGTAGAGACCTTGTCAACCTGAAGGAGAGGTTGGAACAGATCATGAACAAGGTGGATCCAGCTATTGAGTGGATCAAAGAAATCCGGGCGGAATGCGCCGAGTATCTCAAGCTGATGACGGGCTATGATATGCCCATGGTACAAATGGATGCTGAAAAGATCAAGCCATACTTCTAGGAGAAGATGAAGGACGGGACAGCTAGAGAAGTCACAACGAAATTCCTAAGTTTTGTTGCCCGCGCCTTCGAACGATCAGAGCTATTCAGAGACCAGGGCTTGAAGTGTGATGAAAATTGGAAGTCGTTGGAAAAAAATGCTAAAGAATGGAGCTACTAGGCATTAAGATGTGAGATCCTCGAGATTGACAAGCTCCAAGTGGTCATCCTCAAGTATATAGAGCGCACAGCTTTCGAGGAGCAAGAGGATAGCCTAGCCAAAGAAGAAGACCTCCCTGAAGAGTAGCTACAGCCAACAAAACAACAATTAGCTATAGGACGAAAGAGCAATAGTGCCATCCACTAAATGACGAAATAGGGAAAGGACAAAAAATATTTTTAAATTGTAAATCTATTTTGGGGGTAGGTGAAACCCTATTTTATAATGAATCTTGGCCACATAATGAGAATGAATCTTGGCCATTCATTTAACTTTTGGAAAACAATAAATAGAGCACTCCCCTCATTTGTAAAAGTGAGAGTTGAGTTGTTGTAAAGGCATGCTACAGAAATTTATAAGAAATATCATTAACTTGGTGTATTTCATTGATTTCTCTCATGTCATTTGATTCATTTCTCCAATTCCACATGTTAGCTTAGATCTTATTGTTGTTTAGTTAGTTGTTTGCCTTATTTAGTTAAATCTTAGGAATGTTGTTGGGTGATTGTGAAAATTCCTGCTTTGTTGATGATCCCTTAGTCCATACTTTTTGTTGTTTGTTGAAGGTAGATAGCTGTGCAAAGTTAGCATGGACTTGATTTGAAGTTGCCCCAAACATTTATCTTTAATTCATGCATGTATGTTGTAGATGAAGGATGAAATATCTGCAACCCTTAGAAGATAGCACAATTCCCATGATACTGTGAAATCCTTGGTTAAGTAGGATATTGTTTTGAGGAATTGTCCATTGCAGGAACTCCATTGTCACTATTCATTGCAAGCTTCAGACTTAGGAACTTTTCTTTCCCTTCACTCTTTTTCCCCCTTTTAAGAAACTGAACAATACCAAGGTTCATTGCACATTGTAAAGCCAAATCTAATAACTAGATGGAGTCCAAGACTGTTGTTTGAACCTACAGCCTATGCATATCAACTTCCCATCCTAAGGACTCCTTTTCAAAGATCCAACTTCATGTTTTATGTCCATACTTTGTATTTTCCGTAAGGCTGCCCTGTGATTCCAGCAAATCACATCAACTATTGAGGTATCTAAGCACTGTCATGACCTGACATCCGAGAGACCTTTAGATAGTGTTCTGCAATTCGATTGTGGGAGATTGTCTTTCAAAATAGGTAGTGCTCCTACACATTACCTGTGTTGAGAAGTGCATAAAAACACCATCAACAGAATTGGCGCTAGAAGGAGGGCCACGGTGAAAATACTAAGTTGAAGGATAAAGCGAAACTAGATCGGATCAGATCATTCTCCCCGAAAAGGTTTCAAAGAATTCTACGGTCCACACCAAACAAGGAAGAATTTGAAGAATTGCAGCCTCCCACGAGGGAAAGGTGAGGACAAGGAAGTAGCGCCGCCTCTTCCTCTTCCTCCATCCCATCCGCTCCTATTTAACCTCCACCTTCATTTGGCTGGCCTTCATCTTCCACCCAACCATCTCAAACAACATTTACACTGTCTATCTCTGGTAGCTAGGGGATTGCTCCTCTCCCGGCCCTTCCAACCCAAGGTATAGCCAAGACAATCATAGCTCCGGTGCAGCCCCAAATTGCTATTGTGTTGCAAATACAACCTCAAATTCCTATTTTCTAACAGCAAGTACCACCTCCACCACCCTCCATGGCTTGGTTGGTGCATAACCCATCAGCGATACATTTTGCGGTCTACAATGATATGCCCAAGAATTCGGAGGGCTTTTGTTTGAAGTTCCACCCACATGATATGCAAAGGATAGCTGAAGAGCATATCAAAATATTCAAAACGACGATCACCGAAATGCAAGTGGACCACAAAGACGTTGCATGCCGCCTCTTTCTGCATTCATTAGAAGAAGAGGTCTTTTATTGGTACATCAATCTGCCGAGGGGATCCATCACTTTATGGAACCTAATGAAGAATGCCTTTCTACAGAAATACAAGATCCGTGTCAACCCCGCGAACCTTTACCAACAATTCATGTCCATCAGAAGGGAGGTCAACGAACCTATTAGCTCCTTTAATGACCGCTTCCATCAGGCTTACATGAGGCTTCAGGATCCATATGTCCATAATGATGCAGCAGCTCTCCCAGTCTACTACGTGGCCCTGAACAACCTCACATTGGCCTTGGTGAAAAGGATGCGCCCGCCGCCCACTACCCTACTGACCGCCTATGCAGAAGCCGTTGTCGCAAGTGCGGACTTGGGACAAAATATCTCTGGCCCGTTGCCCTCTTTGGGGCCGGTAGCCCACCCAATGCAAATTCAGAGGCTTAATTAGGCATTTGCTCACCAAACCCCTCTTATGAACCAGGTACCCCAATTGTCTATGGTGCCGCATCCGGGGCAGCCATTGAATTATGCGCCTCTCGCAACTTCCTATTTGCAGCCCTAGCAGCAATATAACTATTCTCAAATGGCTCCACAATAGCAAGCGTATTCCCAACAGCCCCAGGCGCCATTGTATTTGTCAGAACTGGACTTTCCTCCAGCCTATCAAAATCAGCCTGCGGCACCACCCGCTTTTCTCCAAAATCTGACCCCGTCGCCTTGAGGCATGACCGAGAAGGACAAGCTAGAAGAACTAACTGAGATGATCAGGAAGATGTCCATGGAGATAACACATCTAAAGAACCAGAATAACCAGTTGGAGGCCTCCCAACGTAATTTTCAAGCCAACCTTAATAGGGACAGTCGAGACAATAGAGACAACAGAGACAATCGGGAAGTAGGCACCTCTTTCGGCCAGAATTTTGAGAGGTGGCAGAGCGCTAATAATAATATAGAAAGAAGACCTTCTCAGAGGTAGAATCGTACATGGAACACCAAACCCAACAATGGCGGTGTTCCCACGCCATTCGATCAACCGGCAAGTAATGAAAAAATATCCAGCGGTGTGTATCTGGCCGAAGCAGCTTTGTCCGGATGGTGTTGACTTCACAAGACCAGCAGACATTCCGAGCTCGATTGTCCCGAGTTCCAGACAGTTGCTAAAATCTTCTAGGTGGAGGTACAAAATACTATTGATAATGCCAATTGCAGGGACATCGTCCCGTCCGAGCCCTACGATTCCTCCTGTCTTGTGGTCAATCAGGCACCGTTTCTGTAGGGAGACTACAACGAGCCCAAAGCTGAGCCTACTCCTACTAAGGATGAGAAAGCGCAAGAGGTAAGTAATGAACAAACCTTGACTCAGCTCTTTGATCCAGTAGATAATGGTTCGGTAGATGAAGAAGAACCATTTGTATATGAAGTCCACATGTTCCATCAACGGTCGAGTCCTTACTTCCTTAGGAATAGGCAACCGGGTGGACCCTTTACAACTTCTACCCCACCAAACAACTTCTCCACCCTGCCTGATCCAAATGCTAGCAATAACCCTAGGCTCCCTCATATACCCGCCCAATATATCAACAAGAACTAGTTTCAAAACCAGTCACAAAATCAGCCTCAAAGCCAACCCCAAAATTCATCTGCGCAAACCAAGGTCGAAACCCCTAGTTCTCCCATAGGCCAAGATTTTAGCTCTGAAATTAAGTAAATGGGTGAATATGTGGCAGAAGAGTTCAAGAAAGTGAAAATCAGTTTGTCAGCCTTTGAATTACTCAAGGTTCCTACCATAAGGGATGCTTTCTTTCAGGTTCTGAATGGGGCTCCATCCTCTAATACCACACAAGAAACCTCAGCTAAGAGGGTAACCTTTGAAGAACCTAGGAAGGAACCGAAAATACAGGATAATACCGGAAGGAGGAACGATGCTCCCTTAAATCAGTCAACATATAAGCAAGCTGAGGAGCCAGAAAGGGCGAATAGGTAGTTTTCTAAGGACCAGCAATTTAAGCAAGCCAAGAATACGGGCAGTGATAGGAATAAAGGTCAAATAGCTCAAATGGACACACCTATGGGCATCTTCCAAGGGAGACTAGAAACTCCCCATTTCCTGATCACCATTAGGATCTTTGGGAAGAATCTGCATAATTACTTGCTTGACTCAGGAGCTTCTGCCAACGTCATGCCCTTGGCCATATGCTAGGCTCTTGGCATCACTCCCACGCCTTCAAAGAGAAAGGTGACCCAGCTGGAAAAAATAGAGATTAACATCGTGGGTGAAATAAATCGCATCCCCATGCAGATCGCTATAGACCCACGGATACAACAAGTCATTGATATCCAAGTGGCAGACATTCTCGATGCTTACGAAATTATTTTGGAAAGGGAGTTCACCAAGGCGCTAAATGGATACACCTCCACTGACCTTTCTCACATGTGGCTGCCAGGGAAAGGGCTGCCAAATCAAATCTGTATTGACCGTGAACCCCGTATGAAATATATGATCACAGAATATAATAATCTCAGCGAGGTGTTGTTCGCCGAGATCGACTTAGAGAATTATCACCCTTTTGCCTGCCAAAATGAGCTTGAGCTTCAGGAAGAATGCACAAATGAAGTATTGTTGGTGTTGTGTAGTCCCTCGATCGATTCCATGCAAATTCCCCCAGACACAGAAGTGTTGGCAGAAGTTGATGATGAGCCGAATGAGGATGACAACTAGGGACTACTCGATGGATTCCAAGAGTTCATAGAAAAATGTGCAAAGGATCAGCTTATCATAGGAGAATGAATGAATTTCCAAGATCTCTTGTTACCAAACTGGTGTAGGGTTCACAACGCTACTAACTCTGAATTTGATTATTGTTTGTGCCAAGCAGCAGTGGCACATGTTAGAAAATCAGCTGCCCCTTAGACAGAAACACCCAAGGAGACATCACCAGAACCGCCTGTTGGTCATTGCCCCGAACCGAAAGAACCCCCTAAGATCATAAGGCCCGTCGTCTAGCCGAAAGGGAACAGAGGTTCAATCAGACCCGAAGATAAAGAATCCTCCACGCACTGGACGCTCTGATTTGATGGATCGAAGTCGAGGCAAGGAGTTGGAGTGGGGATCAAACTCATTAGTCCAATGGGTAAGACATTTCTCGCTACCCACCAATTGTAGTTTTATTGCACTAATAATGTAGCAGAATATGAGGCCCTAGTCCTTGGCCTTTTCATGGCCTTGAAAAAAAACGTAAAAGTGCAGCAAGTCTTTGGGGATTCTACGCTCGTAGTTAAGCAGGTCTGGAAGTTGTACTCCTGCCATGATCAGAGACTCACAAATTATAGGCACATGGTTTGGGATCTCTTAGAGGGCCTAGATGCATTCAACATATAGTTGATCCCTCATACTTAGAATCACATAGCTGATGCCTTGGCTCAAGTAGCTAGCATGTTACAGCCCCTCTCTTTGTCTGGGCTCAAGAAATTCACTGTTGAGCTAACATTCATGCCATCAGTCCAAGATAATATTACCCACCTATAAGTCTTCAATGATGACAAGCATATCCTCCAGTTCGTCACAAGCTTCGACGTCTTTGCAGCTTAAATAATCGATGAAACTAATTTGCAGGAGGCTGAATTGGACATAAAGGGGGTCATCAACCTCAAAACTAACACAATTCCCAGATGTATGGTTAAGCTAGAATAGATATTTTATTTAGATCACATCAAGGACCAGGATCAACGAACAAAGGAGGCCATAAGTAACTAATGTGATACACACAACCTTGGGACAACCGAGGATGCTAGGAATGTTTTTATTGGAAAGGTGTGCACGTCCGAAGAAAAGAAGGGAATTACAGACACATTGCAAAGATACCATGACGTGGTGGCATGGAGCTACCAAGATTTAAAAATGTATGACACCTCTATCATTACACATATCATCCCTCTGAAGACAGAAGTGAGACCATTATATCAGCGGCAGCGCCCTATCAATGCCTTGCTAGAACCTGTCATTTACAAGGAGGTGTAGAAGTTGCTCTCAGCAAGGATTTTTTTTTTCTGTCATACACTCCATGTGGGTGGAAAATTTGGTCCTGGTTAGGAAAGAGAATGGAGAGATTAGATTGTGCGTGGATTTCTATAATCTCAACCGCGCCTCAGAGAAAGACAACTATCTAGTGCCTTCACTGGACGAGGTGCTGTAAATCATCAACGGCTCCCAGATGATGTCATTCCTCGACGGATACTCGGGGTATAATCAGGTTATGGTGTGATACGAGGATCGTCACAAGACCGCATTCACCACTTAGTGGGGGACGTTCGCATACAGAAGAATGTCGTTCAGGCTCATCAATGTCGGTGCCACTTTCTAATGTGCCATGGATATCACCTTCAAGGACCTAATTGGCAAGTGCATAATCATTTATATGGATGATTTGACCATATTTTCTAAAAGGCAAGGTGATCACGTCTCTGACTTATGCAAGGTATTTCAAATATGCAGAGAGTTCAGGGTTTCTCTCAACCCCAAGAAGTACATTTTCGGAGTGACTGAAGGCAGATTGCTCGGGCACATCATTTCAGAGTAAGGAATCTATATTGATCCTAAACGCATTGAATCGTTACTCAAGATTCAGCCCCCGGGCAGCAAGAAGGAATTAAAATCTTTTCTCGGGAAGATCAACTTTTTCTAGAAATTCATCATAGGTTTCGTAGAAATTATCAAACCTCTCAATGCCATGCTCAAACAGGACGCCAAAGTTGAATGGACGTCGGATGCCAAACAATCCTTCGAGGAAATCAAATGGGCTATTGTCAAGGCACCTGTGCTAGTTAGCCTAGATTATCTGAAACCATTTTACATTTACTCTTTTGCTTTAGAGCATTCATGTGCTAGCATGTTGACCCAAAAGGACGATGAAGGAAATGAGCATCCGATCACCTTTATGAGTGCTCCCCTCAAAGATACTGAATTGTATTACCACAACATAGAAAATCAGGCGTATGCTCTCGTCTGGGAAGTAAACAAATTTAGACGCTATATTCTACACAACAAGGTGTTTGCCATTGTCTCCGACCCAGCAGTTAAGACGCTGCTCATGCAAAATGAATTGGGCGAACAAAGGGCTAAGTGGGTTACCCTACTACAAGAGAATGATATAGAAATTCAACCGATGAAATTGGTGAGAGGGCAAGCACTCACCCGTACAATCGCCGAAACAGCAGCAGAGGCTGGACCTGAACTCACGGTACAGCAGTATCAACTTGAAGATGTCTCCCCGGCAGAATGGTACCAAGATGTCATTTATTATCTGTTGAATCATAAGTGTTTGCTGCATCTGCAAGGAGTCCAAAAAAGAGCCCTGAGATTGAAAAGTAATGGTTAATTGTTGCAGGGTTCTATTCTCTATAAGAAAAATCATGAAGGCATTTACCTGAGATGCCTTAGCAAGGAAGAAGCGGAGCGCATCTTGAAGGAGTTTCACAATAAATTTGGTACGGGCCATGGTTCGGGTTCTTCTATGGTGCATCAAATATTAAGGGTAGGGTACTATTGGCCGACTATCTTCAAGGATGCCCATTGCCATGTTTGTTCATGTCATACGTGCCAGACCGCTGCCACTAGGGAGAGGAATGTTGTTGTCCCACTGCAGCCTGTGCTGGAGGTAAGGCCTTTTACACAATGGGGTCTCAACTTCATCGGTCCGGTAAGCCCTCCATCATCTGTGGTACATAGGTACATTCTTACCGCTATTGATTATTGTACTAGATGGACGGAAGCAATAATATGTAAGCAATGTACAACTGAAGTAGTTACTTATTTTTTGGAATGTTTCATTTTAAATCATTTTGGTTGTCCGTATGCTTTGGTATGTGATAATGGACCTGCATTCGCCTCATTAAAATTTGCTAGCTAGGCGTTCGACTATGGAATAGCCCTCAAATTCTCCTCCAATTACTACCCTCATGGCAATGGCCTTGTCGAATCCATGAATAAAATTTTGATTACTGTGATCAAAAAGCTGCTAGATAGGAATCCCAAGGACTAGCATACCCAGCTCCGTTTTTCTCTTTGGACTGATCACACCCACCACAAGGCTGCCCTTGGCGATTCTTCATTCCACCTTATCTATGGCCTAGAGCCTATATTCCCCATCCATCTAAAGATTTCTACTCTTCAGTTCATCAACGATTTTTATGAGGAAGGAGATCGTAGGGAAGCTTGGTTAGCTAAGCTTTTACATTTAGAGGAAGTTCGAAATCACGCAATAGAAAATTTTTCCAATCATTAGGGCGTAGTTAAGAGATGGTTCGACCGCCGAGCCAAAATCAAGCCCTTTAGGATTGCAAATTTTGTCCTATATTGGGACAAGGCCCATGAAAAGAAAGGGGACACAACAAATTCAACAAGCTCTAGCTTGGCCCCTTTCAAATAGCTGAGATTTTGGGAGATAATGCCTTCTGCCTAAAGACCTTAACCGGTGAGAATGTCTCGTTGCCAGTCAACAGGCAGCACCTGAAGCATTACTTCAAAGCTTGAGCTCCTTCGAGCTCTTCATTGTGAATACCTATACATAAGCTAGAGTAGTTGCTTTCTTGCTTGTTTGCATTTTGCTTGCGTCACTTTTTGTTTTCTCCCTCCCAGCAGTTTTGTTTCGAAAGAGGTTTCTCACTCCTTTGCGGTGGCTGTGCTTGCCTAACAAGCGGTTCATTTTGCTGTCTGTTATTTGTATTCTTTGGCTAAACATTCACTCTAGACTATTGGTCTTTGCAAAGCTATCCACGAATGATTTCCTTGTTTGAACTCTGTTTAGAACATGACCCTTAACTGGATATTCTTACCCGCATCTCGGATCTCGCACAAATTACATAATAATAAATTTTGAAGGACCGTACTATGGTTGTTATGACATCCCAGTGAGTGAAAAATCTTAAGTCTACTCTAGTGACCACTGCAGTCTCAAACTCATTGTAGGCTTCAATGCTTACTCAGTCAAACTAAATGGTAAAAGAGAAATGAAATATCAAAGTAAAAAAGGAAGAAAAGAAACTTTGAAAAAAAAGAAAATAAATGACCGTATGGGCGTTTGTATAACTCTACCGGGGCTATAGATACCCAATCAACAGTAGAGCAATATCTGTGAGATTGTAGTGACAACTTTGCCGGGGCTATGGACGCTTGCTTGGCAGCGGGGCAATGTCTAGGTTACTTTTGGTGTTAGGTAACTCATGTAGCTCACTCGGTTGAAGTGATGACCCTGGTCACTATCCCTAGGAAAGGAATGAACTCACTTCACACACGCTTCTAAGATGTCCTGTAAGTTGACCCAATTAAGGAGCTCATTCTCTCAGATTCATCTTTGGAAGCCACTCCTGGTCTGCAAAACCAAAGATTCTAGGTCCTGAATGAATATTTATCCCTAGAACACTTCAGAGCGTTCTCCAGCGGAATCGCCATTTGTTGTGCCCTTAGCACACACGCCCCGTTCGGAATGGGGACCCTCTTTTCTTTCGCCTTATCAGGTCTTTTCGGGGCTACCTCATTTTGCATTCCCCTCTTTTTTGATGTTCCACATGGTCGATGTTGTTCCAAAGTTTTATCATAAATCGACCATGCCTCCGCTTTTGGTCTTTTGCTGCCCTCTGGGGCCTCACGGGTTCCCTCTGGCTTTTGGGCTCTGGAGCGGCCCTGGGCCCCTCCGGGCCCAGGCCTCCGGGGTTCCCTTATCGAGCTTCCCCTCTGCATTCGCTGTCTTTTGAGGCATTCACCGAGCGTTCGCCCGCCCCTCGGGCTCCGCCCTGCCGCCCGCCGGTTGAAATTTGAGCAAGTTTTCCAGGCGGCCTCTGCCACTTCGGGCCTCAGGCCCCGGAAGTCCCGGGCTTGCCATCTGCGACGGCTACCCTCCGGCGGCCGCCTGCCCCTCGGGCCCCGGAATGCTCCTCGCCGTTGCCGCTATCGAACGCCAGGTTCCCTCGGTGACGATTTCCTCCCAGCCTCCCGCCGTCCGGGCCCCGGGCCTATCTTTGCCGTGGCCATTCAAAGGTGTTGAAAATTAAACGGCGGCCATCGCATCGCATCCTCCTAGCAGCTAGACCTCGGAGTCTCCACCGCCACTGCCAACTCATTTCAAATTTTACCAATTTTTGGCGTGGCTGTACCAGCAATTGAATGCGCGTATTAATGGCGGCTGGGGTATATAATGCCTGGCTCGCCAATGTCATTTTCACATTACGAATTGGAGCGAAATTGCAAAGTCGAGCATCTGGAGCCCACCGTGAAGAACAACGTCACGATCATTTGCGTCTACATCACTCCGTCGATTCCTGGTGGATTCTGCACATCACCACTTAGTGAATTCGAGGTAGGCCATCCCCATTTGCCCTCCCGTATTTTTTCATCATTTTGGGGAATTTAAATGAATTGAATAACTGGTTAAAATGAAACAAATAGAAGAGCACTCAGTGGTGCCCATTACCCATATCTTAGAAATCTCCCAAACCTGTTGGATTAGCCCTCACCCCCGACTCAGGACTTTTCTCGGTCGCGGCTATTCTTCGTGCTGGGCGGTCGGGCACCCCGCGCCCGACATCCGCCTTCGCCGTTAGCCTTCGCCGTCTGCCCTTGGGCTTTAGCATTTGTGAGCTGTGAGTCATCCCTCTGTGTCCGATCTTTCGGACTTCCCTGATAGGGGTTTTGTTCCCATTTTGTCGTACTCCAATCGCAAACTCACAATTGCCTCCTGGCCTCCCACTCCTGGCGCATGCCTTGCCGACAAAATTGAAACTTTGGAGCATGTCCTTTGGTCGATTCGGTCTCGGAACCCTGGAGTTCCCTCTCCGAAGTTCTGACAGAGGCTCATTTTTTTTCATGACAGCGAGCATTTCCTGGCATTCCGCCCTTCAGGCTCCGCAGATCCGTCAGCTTGTTTAAACTTTGACGAGCGAATTGGTCTGTCTTTTCCACCTTTGGCCCCCGAATGTCAGGCATCCGCCCCTTATTTTTCATTGTTCCTCTAGATCGGGTTCGTTCGGCGAGTTCTCTAATGCCTTCCAGCCCTCCGAGCCCCGCCTTCCGGATTTTCATTCACGGAAGTCCATGGGTATCCTGCCGCCAAATTTCTACTCTGTCTGACCAAGCGCCGGGCCCCGACGGTCGGACTTCTGCCCTTGGAAGTCCTCCTCTTTCCTGCCACTGCTTTTATGGAAGTTCTTTGTCATCCGCCTGAACGCTAGAGCCCGTGCCTCCTTTTGCTGTCTCACTTTGCCAAATTCCCCGCTAACCCTGGGCCTTCCGGGCCCGGCTGTCCGGAGTTCCGTCCCCAGAAATCTGTGACAGTTCTGCCGACCTCGACGGTGGAACCTTGCCAGCTTCCTGCCTTCTGGGCCCCAGTCTGCCCTTCGCCACCACCGTTCAAATCAATGAAAATCTCGAAGCGGCCATCATCTCACGTCCCCCCAGCTGCCGGGGCCAGCAGCTCCAAATGTCGTTTGGCTTAAAATGACAAACCTCGTGACGGCCGCCTTCTGGTGCTCTGGGCACCGAGCCTCAGACTTCTGCCGCCGGACTTCCTCGACCAGATTTCTGCCTGATGTGCACCGTTGCCAACGGCTGCCTCTTAACTGCTTTTTGGCTTAAGACCTCCGATGCACCTTAGATCAACCCAAACAAGCTCAAATTGAGAATCTGACTTCGACCCATGTCCTAAAATTTGCTCTTCTCCATCATGAGCCTCTCGAAATATTGAAATTTGGCCAAGAAAGGTCTCTAGGAGCATTCGGCCATGTTTTCCCTTTCGGGCAGCATTCTTGCTAGGGAAATCTGGCCCTCTGGGCCTGGATTGTCCAAACGCCCTGAAATGAAGATCGATACTATCTAAGGATAAAATTTATGATATACTTAATGATTATTTAGGTGTTATCTTTGAAATATGCACTAACATGAACACTTTTGATGTTTGTTGCACTAACTTTGCCATTGCTTGCAGAATATATGGAATTGGCTGCATGAACTTCAGGGGCCTCCGTCGAAAAGGATAAGGGCAAGAAATCAGGGAGGGCCACTCGGGGAAAATAAGATAAAGATCAAATAGAATTTTAGTTTCAGGGTGAGCCGCTCTAGTCAAAGGTCTCAATAAACTGGAAGGAGATCTCGGATACCAACATCGGCCAAGTGGACATAGATGAGTTCACTCAGAGGGTCAAGGTTGACCCTACAACAAATAATGCCAGACTAATACGTCAAAGTGGAATCGACAAGGCTGCTGATTTTCCTCCCTCTCTCATAACACCTGAACTAGTGATGGTCTGCCGAGAGGCCTATCAAACTGACACCAGGACAATCATGGACAAAGAGGGGAACATCCTCACCGACATGTCGCCAGAAGGAATCACTAAAATGTTTCACATTCCCACGTTCCCACATATGGAGGTCCCCTCATTGGAATAATGCCAAGTGGCATGGGATGCTAATCCTACAGGGTGCAAGAAGTTTATCAATCTCTATTGGCTTAAGGAGAAACAAGGCAGTGCTGCAAAGGTTCCCCAAGAGTTGTTCCGCAGTGACTTCCACGAAGACTATCACGACCTGGTAACTATGCTGAGCAGGGTTATGGGTCTCCCAGTAGCCGGCTACTTCCAAGAATGGATGGCCTACTACATTGAGCAGATTCTGCGAGGGAATGAGGACGTTAACACCAAAACCTCATTCGACTGAGGAGGCATCATCAGCAACTGCGTCCATGAACAATTCGTCAACGTCAAGAAGAGCTTCAAGTTTTACATGACCTCCTACCTGGTGTACTCCTTAGTAGGTCAAAGACAATACAATGGGTTATTTGTGGTGCCTGATCAAGGACATAGGTGAGAGCTCAAGCCATTTGACAATTACCCACAACTCCAATACTGCAATTTTAAGGAGTACTGCCAGGTCAATGACGCCTTCATTGGCCATATCATCAGATTGATCACCGGAGACTTCCAGAGGAGAGTCTCCCACAGCGCCAGGCCATTCCTGAAGGAATATGCCTTCCTGTTTATCCAGTTCCCCAAGTTTACCTACATTCGGGCCTAGGGTTTCACAGAGCAGCCAAATAGATTGCCGAGGTACCCAAATGACAGGATCATCCTCCTGGAGCTTTCTCGACAGCTCCAACACATTCAATCCATATTCAGAAATAAACACATAGCAGGGATCTCCTATCCTATGACCCTTGGCTAGGGCCTATACCGGTTACAGACTTCTCAATGCGCTAGTAATTCTGAAAAGGAGCTTAAGGAATATTATTTTGAATGGTACACTGCCCGCCCGCGGATGGATCCACATGGCCATGTGAGGAAAGCACTGGGGCCGGCATACACCCACCAATACCATATTGAAGACTTCTAGGTAGACTGCAAAGACGACAAGGAGGTCTGCACAAGGCACTACATGTGCATGACCATGCAGTTTTTGAGAAGGGTGTAGCATTTCCCAGTGCCAGATCAGGTTGAGGAGGATGAGTCTACAATCATGCACCCAAGGTAGCTTGCAGTTGCCGACTTGGCAATCCCCTCCATTGATTGGGATGAGAAAGAGGTTGATGACCTAGATACCATCACCCGGCCGATCATAACTCGCACTAAGGAGTGGGTCAATGCGCATGTGGCGCAGCTGAGGCAACAGGGAGTGGTCCTAACGTATGAGGAGCTCAAGAGCGAGCCCAGTGCCACAGGGGACGTTCCCACCACCACATCAGCTAGTGAGACTTCCAAGTCTCCCCCTGTCACCACATCTCAAAAGAGAAAAGGAACGAAGACCGCTCAATCTGTAGATCCCAAGGAGCAAGCAAAGAAAGACATGGGAGGCTCATCTCCTAAGAGGATCAAACAGACAGTGACTACAATAGAATTGCAGCCTCCCTTGCTTCTCCCTCCCCCTCTTGGTGCACCGCCCGCCTCCCAGACTGCGGTCGCCTCATCTTCGCAAGTAGTGGATATCTCTGTCCATCTTGCACCTTCGCCCCCGGCCGGGTCAGTGGTCGTCATTGATTCCTCTTCTGGCATGACCACTCCTCCTTCCTCTGCTACCATGTCTCCAGTCATATCCCTCCCACTGGCAACAATAGCTTCGCCTGTCCCCCTTTCCACTATACCCGAGGCTATCACGCGGCATCTGTAGAGTCTTCCCCCTGAGCTCTCGTAGATCCTAATGGACCCCGCTCTCTAGGCACCCCTCGCCCAACCCTCGCAACAACTCAGCCTTCACAACAGCTGACAGGGCCACTAGCCATGGAAGCCACGATGCAAATTTCAAAAGAGTTGGAGGAGCGAGAGCAGGAAGCCTCAAGGTCTATGGAGGAAGAGGCTGATGAATATCATGAACACCCCGAGTACAAGCACCGAACCATCGACAAGGTGGTCTGTGAGGGAGACGAGACAAGCTGTTCTGAGAGCGGGGATGAGGAGGATGGCTCGACTGCCAAGGAGATCATCCAAGCATTTGATGAGGACCTTGAGGAGGAGTCAGCACAGCAGCCTATGGATGTTGGGGTGGAAGCAGAAAAGTCACCACAGAGAGAAGAGGAGCAACTGCAAAAGGATTTATCTAAGGTTGGGACCCATGTTGTAAAGATCCTGGAGGCCTAGATAGCTGAAGAAAAGAAAGAAGAAGAGACAGCGATAGAAAGAGGTCCCACCCAGCAATTGTCCACCAAGCTGCCCATTAAACACCTCATGTTCATTCGTGACTCTGATGAAGAGGAAGAGGACACTGCTAAAGAAAAAGAAAAGCACCAAAAAGGAAAGGAGGCAGAAGTCTTGTCTCTGACTGAGAAAGGTGAGGGTAGCGATGATGCACCCAAGGACGAATCTCCTACGCCCAACTGGTTGGAGAAACAGCTTGAAAGGACAACCCTAGTGCTGAAAGATCCAAGGGCGAGATTAGAAGCCATCTTGGCCCGATCCCTGACCACAACAAAGAAGGAGAAGAAGCCTAAGGTCCGATCCAAGATAACCATGGACACTTTCGGCTCCTAAGCAACACAAATAGCAACGCCAACTGTTGGCCAGGCAGGGGTGAGCTACAATATCTCCACCATTGACCTAGGGACAGTGACTAGAGAGCAGAAGGTTGAACATCTGGAAGAATCGGTGGCCACTATGGTACATCTCATCAAGCAGCACAAGGTCACCAAAGATGAACTCAAGGCGTAGGTTGCTGCCCTAACCGACTACATTCAGCAGTGGTCCTCAGTGGATGACCTGCCCACCACCTTTGTAGCCGCACCATAGTTACTCTCCAAAGAACAGATTGACAAGATGGAGAGGAGGAAGAACTTAGAGAAAACAACTAAGGATTGGTTCTGATGAGTCACGTACGTTGGGAACATGGGAATCAGCAGGGCTGTGCAGATAGCCAATAAGTTATTGGACCTGATCCAGTCCCTAGAAAGCATGAGGAGGCTCTGCACCAATTTCCCTGCAACATATCACTCCACCTTCCTGAGAATTGAAGCCATCCTTCGGATACTTGAGAGCACATGGGAGGAGAAGCTAGAGTTGAAAACGGAGGATCATTGGCTGATGGATGTGTGGCGCAGAGACCTTATCAACCGGAAGGAGAGGTTGGAGCAGATCATGAACAAGGTGGATCCAGATACTGAGTGGATCAAAGAAATCTAGGCAGAATGCGCTGAGTATCTCAAGCTCATGACGGGCTATAATATGCCCACAGTACAAATTGATGCTGAAAAGATCAAGCCATACTTCCAGGAGAAGATGAAGGCCGGGACAGCCAGAGAAGTTGCAATAGAATTCCTGAGTTTTGCTGCCCGTGCTTTCGACCGATCAGAGCTATTCAGAGACTAGGGCTCGAAGTATGATGAAGATTGGAAGCGGCTGGAAGAAAACGCTAAAGAATGGAGCTACCAGGCGTTAAGATGCGAGATCCTCGAGATCGACAAGCTCCAAGTAGTCATCCTCAAGTATATAGAGCACACAGCTTCTGAGGAGCAAGAGGACAGACCAGCCAAAGAAGAAGACCTCCCTGAAGAGTAGCTATAGCCAAGAAAATAGCAGTTATCTACAGGACGAAAGAGCAATAGTGCCATCCACTAGATGATGAAATAGGGAAAGGACAAAAAATGTTTTTAAATTGTAAATCTATTTGGGGGTAGGTGAAACCCTATTTTGTAATAAATCTTAGCCACATAATGAGAATGAATCTTGGCCATTCATTTAACTTTTGGAAAACTATAAATAGAGCACTCCCTTCATTTGTAAAAGTGAGAGTTGAGTTGTTGTAAAGGCATGCTGTAGAAATTTATAAGAAATATCATTGACTTGGTGTATTTCCTTGATTTCTTTCATGTCATTTGATTCATTTCTCCAATTTGACATGTTAGCTTAGATCTTATTGTTGTTTAGTTAGCTGTTTGCCTTATTTAGTTAAATCTTAGGAATGCTGTTGGGTGATTGTGAAAATTTATGCTTTGTTGATGATCCCTTAGTCCATACATTTTGTTGTTTGCTGAAGTTAGATAGCTATGCAAAGTTATCCTGGACTTGATTTGGAGCTGCCCCAAACATTTATCTTTAATTCATGCATGTATGTGGTGGATGAAGGATGAAATATCTGCAGCCCTTAGAAGATAGCACAATTTCCATGATACTGTGAAATCCCTGGTTAAGTGGGATATTGTTTTGAGGAATTGTCCATTGCAGGAACTCCATTGTCACTATTCATTGCAAGCTTCAGACTTAGAAACTTTTCTTTCCCTTCGCTCTTTTTCCCCCTTTTTAGAAACTAAACAATACCAAGGTTCATTGCACATTGTAAAGCCAAATCTAATAACTAGATGGAGTCCAAGACTGCTATTTGAACCTACAGCCTATGCATATCAACTTCCAGTCCTAAGGACTCCTTTTCAAAGATTCAAATTCATGCTTTATGTCCACACTTTGTATTTTCTGTAAGGCTGCCCTGTGATTCCAGCAAATCACATCAACTACTGAGGTATCTAAGCACTGTCATGACCTAACATCCGAGAGACCTTGGGATAGTGTTCTGTAATTCGATTGTGGGAGATTTTCTTTCAAGAGAGGTAGTGCACCTACGCATTACCTGTGTTGAGAAGTGCATAAAAAAACCATCAACAACTACATCTCTTAAGTTTTGAATACTCTATTCTTTGACTAGTCCTCTCTTAGACACATGAGACACAATTCTCCCTAAGTTAAAGACCTCACATGAACTAAGAAAGACTCCTTTGAACATTCTTTTGCATGTTGAATTTTTCATTTATATGGCCACCTTACATAACATAGCTTGCATGCCTATGGTGCCATCACACTTGTTCATGAGTTCTAAGAAGATGAATCTTTGCTTGTCTCATGAAGCATGAAACAAAATTTTCCTTTGTGGTTCCTTATTAAAGTTATTAGGAGGTATAGCTTTGGTATGGTTGAGAGGGAAGCCCATTCTAAGGCATGACTTTTCCCCATAGCGACTTGTGTGTTTGTGAGTACATACCAGCTATGAGTTTATGTTTCTCACCTTTTGCGCCTTTTAACCCAATCGAAAACCATGAGTTTCATAACTCTAGAGTGAGTATGCATTTTATTTCCTAACAAACAACCTAGATTTGATCCACAGTAAGCTAGAAAAAGGATCAAAGATTTATTTCATTCTTTTTCATTATTTTCATGTGTGTTCCTTTATGTTTATGTTTTGTTTTCAATGGAATCATGATCCTGGAGGCTTGATCATCCCTCTTCATTATAGTTTTCTGATATTACCAACATGAGTGCATTTAGATCCCTCTCGATGTGCATGATGGGCTACTTTAGTGTGAGTTTGAAGCAAGTTCACCCTCTCACTAAAGTGGGGGCTTAATGTGTCACCAAAAAATGTATAGTTCAAATTTTTATGCTCACTTGAGTCTCTCTTATGGACTTTGGCTTGATTTTTCCTAGATTTAATGTTGTAATGTGGTCAACACATTTACATTATGTCTTGGACCCTTGAGAATAATTAAGACTTCTAGGTTGTGTTGTAACCCACTTTAACACTTTTCTAGGACCCTTTCACTATAATTCACTTAAATAACCCCTTTTTATTACTTACCAAGTCCTATTTGTGTTGTAAAGAGTTGTAACAAACTCTCACACTTTTCTAGACTTGTCCTCACTAAATTTACCCTTTAATGTACTTTCTGGCCCTACTTAAGTGTGTTTTAGAGAATATTCCTAGTAAACAACATTAAATACACTTTAATTCTCGACACCTAGTAAAATTTCCCTAGTGGGACCATGTCACCAACTGGGAAAACTTAGTCCCACTAGGAAAAAAAATCAAAATAATTTCAATTTTCTAGTGGGATTTTATTCTCTTACTCTTGAGATCGTACTGTGATGTGTTATTTTCAGGAAATATTAGAAAATTAAATATAAATAAAGGGTTTTTCCTCTCATTTTAGACCTAATTCATCCAACACTCAAGCAATCAATCTCTTAAGCATTCAAGCACTCTAAGCATCATCAAGTCATCATGTTGGTTATTTTTTTAGAACCAAACTTAATCTCAGTCCTTACCTATGAATTTTCCACAACTCAATTATCAGCAAGGTTGAGGATTGGCCAACACTTAAGTAAAGTACTTAGTACCTCACTTCTTCTCTTCGGGCTTTGTCACACCTAGTGGGGTAATCCTACGCATGCTCATAATATCTCAAATTTGGTCAAGAGAATTTCCTCACATAGATGCATTCCTCAAGAAACCCACTTGATCAAAGGATTTCTAGACCTTAGGTGAAAGTGTTATTTGTTTTAGGGAATTCGTTTATATACTGAAAGTGGGGTAGTGTAGTTTAGAGTATGTTATGAATTCTTCTTCATCTTGAATCTTAGGAAAAATTCATTACTAGCTCAATCGGCCATGAGATAAACTAAAGAAACAACCACTACCCTATCTAAGGGAATAACAAAGTCATAACTTGCAATCAATGAGTAATACAATTATGATTAAACATAATAAATTAATGGACTATTAGCATGCCACTTTGTAGCATCTAACTCACTATTTTAAAAATATTTCTTCCTTACCAAATCCTATATCCCTTTCCCACAAACTAATGACCTTTAGCATTTATTCAACTCATTGAACTGAAGAAAACAACAAGCCCATTCATTCAGTGCAAATGATAGAAGACAGACAAAATTATTATTAACAACTTCATTCATAATTTGGAAGAAAGATACTAAAGAGACCAACATTTTAGAACTAATATTCTCTTTCATTACTGATATTACTCTACAAAAACTATATTTAAGATCTTCATATAGTATAAATTTTTCCCTAGATTGGCTTCTGATATATTTACTAATGTATCTATTTACATTCAATTTGCTCCAAGAACATAGCATTCACATTGACCTATTCTGGACTCAAAATGTCTAAACTCTTAACTTCAACCATGAAATCCCCTTTATAAAAAAGGGAGCAAAAAGCATCTGGCTGAGTTACAATTTCATTTTTATTTCAAAAACCTAATTTCAACTGATTCCTCGAAGAACTCCCTAGGCAGTTTTTAATGCAATCATTTAGAAATAGGGAAGGACAAAAAACAAAATGCATGTGCATGATACCATTAGTCATTGTCCCCATGTCCATGTTGAACAAAAAATATTTCATATCATATCAGCTGGAGGACCTCCACATTAGCATGGAAGAGAAAAAGACAAACCACAAACATATTGAAACAAATACCTCCTATGAAAAGACCATGGTGTGATGAAAAACAAAAACAAGGAGGTGACCATATTCAAAGTCATCAGCATCAGTGAATTATAGACCATTCCTTTTCCTCGATGAAATTGGAGGGGCCATCGCCACATCATCATCAGAGCTCCCATATGGCACTAGAGAAAGAAGGTATTGGCCATATCCTGAGTCAGTGTCACCTTTAGTGTCTGAAGGAATGTCCAAGAGTACAATATGAGAATTATGTTTGCCTAGCTAGGCCCTATGACTTTGATCCTTTTTCCCAACACTCTTCACAGGCTAATCCAGTTCCTTGCCTTTGAACTTGACCATTTCTCCTAGAATGGTCCTATTTCTCAAGTTGTACGTACTTTGCATAATTGATTTCTTCTTATGACCTCTAGCCCTCCTTTTACCCTTTGAAACCTTAGGAGAAGCCTAGAATTCTTTCTTAGTTATATCCTCATGACACTCAAATACATTAAGTCAGCTATACCTTCTAACAGGATAAATTGTCACACCAATTTTCCCCATCTCCAAAACAAGCAAAATTTAACAATTTAAGACAAAGCTATAGGGAAACACACCTACAAGCCTCGATAATTGTAACCAACCCAACATATAAATTCCTAACTAGACTAGAGAACCTAATTTAAAACCAACTTACTTAGGACAAGAACACTCAATATTCAGCTCAGGCAAAACAAACAACCTCTCACTCTTCTTCACACTATGCCTTACATTCACTGTAGACTAGAAAGATGGTGAAAATGAACAACGATCAACCTGCATTAAATAGACAATTGGAGCATGCTAAATAATGATTCAAGAAATCCTCGTGTGAGCTAGTTGATAACTTAACAACTTAGCTCTGAATCTGGGCCATTGATCTTAAAACAATTAAAACTTCATCTATGGTGACCATGACCATCATTTTTCAACCATTAGCAACTTGTTCCTAGAAAATAGTGATGCCATCTCAAATGCTACCACATTTTCCTTTAATATTGATTAATCATGTAGACATGTAAAAACGACCTAGGCCTACAAGATCTATTTTTACCACTTTCGTCCTATCATAATTATGACATTTAATTATGTCCTTCATCCACTTTCCACTGTTAATTAAGTAATTGATTACTATTTAATTAATTCATATCTCTTTTATGCTTCATGATTATTAAATAAATAAATTATATTTATTTATTTAATACGTTACTAAGGGTCTATTTTCCTCTTACAATTAAATAAATTTATTAATTTATTTAATTACCTTTATTCATTTATTCTTCTTGATTATTAAATAAATGAATTTTATTTATTTATTTAATATGTCACTAATTCTCGCCAGTATTGGCATGGTGTGATGGTTTATAGGTGGCATTGTTGTTCTTGCCACCAAGGTTCAAACCCCATTGGGGTGGAATTGTTGAATGGTTGTATCCGGTTCATAGCTCCGGTCAAAAGCGTTTACCCCTTGAATAAAAAAATAAAATCACTAATTCTCATAATTAAATGAATTTATTAATTTATTTAATTATCAGTCATAATATTCTAAATTAAATAATTATCTTTAATTATTTAATTTCTAAATTTAACATTTCCCTCATTTTAAATAAATGAAATTATTTAAAATGGTATCACATTCTTGACTGTCAGTTCATTTTCGTAAATAATCTGGAAAAGATTATTTATTGTCACACCAAATCCTTATTTTGAATTAATTTAATTCAAAAAGGTAATCTTCTTCCAAAAATCAAGTAATTGAGAAAATTCTTGATTTTCCAAATTTGCTTTTTAGTTCAACCTTTATCCTTTTTATTTTTTGAATCTCACAAATCAAGTAGTCTTTATGTTCTTGATTTTCAAAAATCTTTATCTTTTTGGCTAATTATCACATTTATTCTTGACTAGCGATTTGATTTTATCAAAGGACATCTTATACACTCATTTAACAATCTTTCCCTAACCGTAATTAGGGATTGCCACATGAAATCTCATCCACTGATTTTAGGCTTTGTTAGCTTTTAATCTCGTCCATCCATCCAAAATTACGTTTTCTATAAAATGTCAATTTTGCTCACAATTTGGGGACCACTTCATCATTATAATACATTTATGTTTAGATTTTAATTGCATAATTTGCATTTAGTTCATTTTAATTTGATTATAGTCATTTGTCATAGTGATAGGTATAGTTATCAAATCCTTCAAAGCTTGTTTAGGATATTGGCATAGTCACAAATTGCTCACACACTCGATCTGAGGGCAACAATCAACAAGTTAGAAGGTGCTATGGAGGTGAATCATGGAGGCTTCATAGAAAATATGGTATAACTGTTTCATTTGTTTTTAGCTTCCATTGTACTTCATAGTTATTTGGGTTTTTTTTGTGATCTAATCCGCTAACCTTTACCTAAATTTAACCCTTTGATGCATTGATGAACCTGACTCCTTTATTTTTTTGTTTTTTGTATGGTTTTTTTTGTTTTTTATTTTTTTTGCAGGTATAGGTACGAAACCCCACATTCGTGTTTTCTCAAGACGCATCTGATGCGTCACGATGCATTTGAAAGCTAAAGTGATGCAAACGCCCTGATAGGCCGCATAAGCATTCTGAAAAGCCACATTTGATAGAATGAGCCACATTTGATCCTTCAACTAACACATCTATATTCCTGAATCACATCTACCTATCAAATCAGAATGTGAGAGTAAAACACATTTGTTGCAAGAGCGACGAATTTTCTCTAGGGTGATGCAATTTCCTGGTAACTATTTCTTCTTTTCTGCATTCGAGTTTTCTACTTTTTTTCTTTTTGCATTCTAATGTTCTTTTTTGTATTTTGGTTTTTCTTCTACATTTTGCATTTTGGTTTTTTGTGTTACTAATCTTTGTGGAAGTTTGTTGCGGTAACTTTTCGTGGGTCCAAGACTAGTTGATAAGACTCTTAACATGTGATTTTGTAGGTTCGAGTGTCCAAGATTCATTCCAAAAACATTGTGCTTGTGTTTTTTAGATTAAAACACATTTATTTTTGGTGCATTTAAAATTAACATGTCTTCCATATTGTCTGATTGTGTTTGAAAGTGGTAGGAAAATATGCTCTCACCCTATGCAAACTAGGTGATGAGAAAACTAGACCCACTTTTTTTGTGTAACCCTGATTCAATAACCAAAGTATCCTCTCCCCTTGCGTAGTCATGTGATCCTAGGTGTAAGAGATATGATTATTTCCTCTAGAAATTGGCCTTGCCTGGGGATTTCATCACCCCAACATGACTCAAACCGGAAACAGAGCAAAAGTTAAGCTACCCCCGACCGGTATATAAATGTGAATCTTAAGAGAAAACCTAAGATTATGAGTGTGGACATGTCATACAGACATAGTAGTACTCTTGTAAACCCTGTTGAGCTTAACCTCTTCAGGCTGGAGTGCCACATAATTGGTGACTAAACTCTTTCCCCATGTATGGCCACTTGAATGGGGGTCTCAAATTAAATCTTGTGTAGTAAGCCCAAAACCTTATATTTTCTAGTACAACACCGATCAGTGTGAATCGTTCCACGTCTTCACAATCTTTAGTAGAGGTGATCAATCTGCCATTGGAGTTTCATGGGGCTTGGAAGCTTGGTTGGCTTGAGAAGAAAGTGCACTATAAGGGGGAGCCCATGTAGCCAAGCTTCTAGATTCACATACTTAGCCATAGGATCGTACTAATATGCAGCTGGAAAAACCCATGTGGAGTCTAGCAAATACTGTCCTAGCTTAGCCATAGGATCGTACTTGTTCTCTTATGTGTTTGAATACTTTTCCAAATATTGTTCCTGCCAAGTGTTTGTTGGTTACTAAAATGAAACAAATAACACTCGAACATATCGAAACAAACAATTAAACTTTCAACAATTTAGTTTTTTTACCAAAAACATAAGAAATTTGACCTTTGTATATTTTGCAACGCATTTTTCAAAACCCAATCGCTCTTCCGCACTGCATTTTCCATATTATACAACATATCTGATCTGCTAACATGCATTTGATACTCCAAACACCACATTTTCCTATCTCGAAATGCATTTCCATTCTGTAAAGCTGCATCTAAAATACTAAACCACATTTGACTTCTAAAAATCTACATTTGTAAAACTGAACCGCATTTACCATTTCCAACACCGCATTTCATCACTACAACACATTTGCTGCCTGTAATGATGCATTTTCCTGTCAACAAACCAACCACTATTTCATAACAGAATTCAAGTCCAGACATCTTAGCCTACTGTCAAAACATCTTTTGCAAAAGTATTTGTCAGAAACCAGAATTGAAATTTCTCAAAACGTCCATCATTTGCATTCATTAGCTTACACTTTAACCATAGGTTTAAAATTTCCATATTTTAGTTGCATTCCCTAGGCATCATAATCATCATTTTTTTCCTTATGTTTCATCTTGGAAAACTTTGGATTAGGCCAAATCTCCACACTTTGCATAAACCATTGTTTCAAAATTAGGGTATCTTGGGACATAGTCATTATTCCTCTTTTCGGTCATTGTCATTTTTGTCAGAACCTCCAACTCAATAGTCTAGTTAGGTAGGCTCACTTGTCATTTTGAACCTATCTATCATAATCCTCTAAATTAAATAATTATCTTTAATTATTTAATTTCTAAATTTAACATTTTCGTCATTTTAAATAAATGAAATTATTTAAAATGATATAACATTATTGACTGTCAATTCATTTTGGTAAATGATATGAAAAATATTATTTATTGTTACACAAAATCCTTATTTTGAATTAATTTAATTCAAAAAGGTAATCTTCTTCCAAAAATCAAGTAATTGAGCAAATTCTTGATTTTCCAAATCTGCTTTTCAGTTCAAAATTTATCCTTTTGATTTTTCAAATCTCACAAATCAAGTAGTCTTTATCTTCTTGATTTTTGAAAATATTTATCTTTTTGTCTAATTATCACATTTATTCTTGACCGCCAATTTTATTTCATCAAATGACATCTTGACCACTCATTTAATAATCTTTCCCTAACCCTAATTAGGGATTGTCATATGAAATATCGTCCACTAATTTTAGGCTTTGTCATCTTTTAATCTTGTCCGTCCATCCAAATTTACATTTTCTATAAAATGTCAGGACTTGTCACCAATGCTAGATTCACAGTGATTTGATTCATGCTCTAGCACAAGAGCTTCAATCGATCACGTCTCCTTGGCCCTTTGCACAATGGGGACTCAACCTTGTGGGAGAGATCCATCCTACCTCATCAAATGGCCACAAATTCATCACCACCACCACTGATTACTTTACGAAGTGGATCAAACCCATCCCCCTGACATACATAACTGGCAAACAAATCTCCAAATATATTCTTAACTATATCATTTTCTGGTATGGCCTTCTATAATCCATCATCGCTGACAATGGACGTTCATTTAAAAACCAAGACATTCATGAGTTATGTGAGTGATTTCATATCCAACATCATCTTTCCTCTCCATATTACCCACAAGGAAATGGTCAAGCTAAGGCAGCAAATAAAACCATTGTTAAAATCCTTATAAAGACTGTCAATGACGTTGGTCGTGACTAGCATATTCAACTCAATCCTACTCTGTGGGCCTACCACACCAGCATTTGTATGCCTATGTGAGCCACTCCATTCACCCTGGTCTTTGGAGGTGAGGCCATATTTCCCATCGAGGTTGAAATTTCTTCCTTACGAGTCTCCCTGAAGGGTCTGACCAATGATGAGGAGTATAGACAGTCACCCTTGCACGGGCTAGAGATGTTAGAGGAAAGAAGGCATAATTCCCTAAACCATCTATAGGCATATTAGAACCATCTATGTCACAATTACAACAAAAGAGTAATGGTCAGGAGGTTTGACATTGGTGACCTAGTCCTCATGCAAAACCCTAAGAATCAAGCTGACAAAGAAAAACCTAAACAATTTGGACCAAATTGGCTAGGTCCCTACATCATCATATCCTCCTTCAATTCTGGAGCTTATCAACTGGTGTCTCCTGATGGAGAAAAATGATAGAGCCTATCAATAGTCTACATCTCTGGAATTTCTATGCATAGCATTAGAAGCTTGAGCTGAAAACTTTAAAAATACAAAAGAAATTAAAAATGATAAAAAAAAATTGTGGCCTTGATGAAAACCTGGCAAACAGGTGTCTTGGCAGCACTAAAAAAAATAAAAATGAAAAAATGACAAAAAAAATAAAGAGAAATAATTTGTCCAATAGTGAAAACCTGGCAAACAGGTGCTTTGGATAAGTACCATGGTGAAAACCTGGAAAACAAGCACCATGCGTAGTCAATCATTACTTTACCATCTACTGTTACTTTATTTGTCCTGGCCAACAATGAAACACATTCTCTGTCACCACCATGACATCTTCCATGACATCATACCCTTCCTTTCATGGTTGAAAAATGGTTGACATGAAGTCCTAAATACTATTCATCTGGCACCCCATGCATATCCCTTTCACGTCCTTTAAAGATGGCTAAGTCTTGGACCTGACTAGGGGAAAAAAATTTATCATGTGACTGCAGTGGGTATCATGCATGTTATGGGCACTTATAAAAGTTTTGAAAAAAGACAAAAAAATCACAAAAAGTCCTAAAAAAGGACAAAAACATCACAAAAAGTCCTAAAAAAAGACAAAAACATCAAAAAATGTCCTGAAAAAAGACAAAAACATGAAAAAGTCCTAAAAAAGGATAAACATTATAAAATTTCCTAAAAAAAGACAAAAAACATTATAAAACATCCTAATGAAAGACCTAAAAATTGAAAAAAATCCTAAAGAAACCATAACAAACGTCAAATTGTCTCAAAAATGCAAAAAACTGAGTAATTTCTTGTCAAGTCTGTCAAATCAGTCAATCTTTGTCATTTGTCCAAACTACATTGTCTTTGCGCATTTGCTACATAGGAAAGACTCATTTTCGAGTCCTTGAGACATTAGATCAGTCCTTTTAGGTTTGTCAAAACAAAATCATGATGCAATCTTTGGTCATCAAGACAAATTCATTGGTCGTGTCGAACTAGGTCTCTGAGTGTATGACGTAGGCAAGGCCATTTTTCGATGAGCCCCCAAGGCTGCACTAGGTCAGTCCATTAGGGTTCATCACACTAGCACACACGTCAAAACGTATTCAAATCAAACAAGTCATCTCCAAATAAGCCAATTACTGCAACCAAATTATGCTGACCATTTAATAAACATGGAAATCACACCAACATGACAATATCGACATGTGGTCAACACAAGTCAAACTCAGTCAAAACAAGTCAAATAATCATAACTTGTTAAACTGTCAACTCTTGGTTATCTTTCAAATGTGTCCTTATGAAGAATAGCCTCTGTCATTTATGCCTTAGGATATGTCCTTCCTAGGCATCGTCATTGTCATCTGACATTTTTGAGGGATCCTCTTAACATTTAAGGATCACTCCTCTTGACATCGGTATCTTTTAGATGTATCCTTCTGAAGAACAAACTTTGTCATTTATGCCTTAGGATGTGGCCTTCCTCGGCATCATCACTGTCACCATCACTAGCATTTTGAGGAATCTCTTTTGAAATTTAGGGATCAATCCTCTTGACATCAACATTATTTAGGATGTGTCCATCCTAAATTTGGCAATCTTTAGCATTTTGTCATATTGGCATTGTCAAAACCATGACAGCCTGGCATCTTGATATCATCAAACCTAACATCTTGACATTAAGACACTTGGGATCTAGACACACTTGGAAAACACTTAGCACTTGTCTTTGGATTTTTCATCATGTTACTAGTTTTTCAGCGAGATTTCAACAACATGATTTAAAGAAGCAGCGACGTATCATGACACTCATGTTACTAGTTTCTCAGTGATGTCCTAGCTACGGGATTTAGAAAAATGACTTATCATGATAATGGCTTTATTTTTTCCTTTTGGAAATCATGCTGCTAGTTTCTCAAGAATGTCCTAGAAATAGGATTTAGAGAAGCAATGATGTTTCATGACTTGTATTTGTTGACTTTATTTGTCTTTTTCTATTTGCAGTTGGTTATGACAAAATGACTGGGGAAATTGTTCTTTTGGTATGAGTCATTATCATCCTTGTCACTGACTTCTTGTCTTATGTGACGGTACGACCTTGCAGACCTTGCTTTATGTCATATCATGGTGTTTGTTGGCCATCACAACAATCTGCCTAGTGATGATTAAGAGTAGTAAATATAAAAGTCTGACATATGGTAAATTTTTGAAGGATTTGGTCTAGGAACTAACATGCATCTCCTTCTGTCTTGTCATCTTCTCTTGTCCATCTCTCGATGATATCCTATGAAATACAAAACCATAGGTGCATACATAATCACATAGACATTATATTAGGTCTGTATATACATCATCCATAGGATTAAATCATTCACATTTCACATACATATTGCATTATACATAGTCATGCATTAACATAAGCATAAACATGGCATTGATTTAAATAAATACAATATCATATCATCATCATTCATGGCACAACATCAACACAACATATAATTAAGCATTGCATTATCAAGGCATCACATCATAAGTAACCATCATAGGACATACAGACAAGACATAAATAATACCATCATCCATCATAAATGCATAAATCCACATAGGCACCACATTACATACATCATAATGCAAAAATTAAATAATATCAAATAAAACACATGTAGGCCACATCAAAACTGCATCATATAGCATCATCTCAAAATATATAATGTCACACGATAGATTCATGAGATATCCAAAAAATAGAGCACACAAGCGCGATAGTCAATACATGAATGTAGTAAGCATGGCCCTATGAAATGCTCTCCTCATCCCCTCATGGTGAAAAGTGTGGTCACTAAGGAATTGTGCCCAACACTGAGGTAATAGGTGAAAAATAGCAACCTCTGTCTGTGAAACCAGTGGAACTAACACTGATGGCATCATCTCCACGGTAACATGCATCTGTGATGGTACGATGACCTGACTCTATGAAGCTGAATGATTTGGCACTGGAGGTAGACCAGGTGTTGATCTATGGTCTGAAATTGATGAACCATGTTACTATTCTGACCTGTGACTAGAAGAACTCCTATGATGAGACCTTTGACTCGAGGTAGGTCCTAAAGAAGTTGAGCCCCCTGCATTGCCCAAACTGCCACTGCCACTCCATGACCTGCTACTACCGCTTGTCCTCATTTGTGTCCTATTCAAGGTGGGATCTCTCATCTCAGTTGGTACGGCTTGCTCTTATAAATCCCTGTATCACCCAAGCCGTACACTGACCCTAGAAAAATCTCATGCCAGATCTGCTAATGGTCTTGTACATAGTCATGAAAACTCTGTACACCACTGCACTGCCTCCTACTAGTGGATCACTGCCTGATCATGCTCTACCCACGCCACCTCTAGCTCTAACTGCAGTGCTCTAACCTATGTGAAACTCTCATCTAGTCTCCTCTGTACGTCTACCACCCTCTAGTCTCTCATGGCATCATGGGGTAATGTTAAGCTAGTTGCTATATCCTCATCTCCCTCCACCATCGTCCATCTTAGGAGCCTCTCGGCCTCATCCATAGCATCATCATCATCTCTATCATCATCCTCCTCTACAACCTCCTCTCCATTGACTCCCTCATCCTGGGGTATATTAACCTGCACCTCAGCCTCCTATCAAGCCACCTACTCTCCAATCTCCTCCTCGTGCTCCTATCTCTCCTCCTCTCTGACCTCCTCCTCAGCCACATGCTTGTGACCTATATCCTCCTTCTCCTACCAAGGCCCCTCCTCCTCCTCTCTCTCCTCCTCCTCACCTGCCTTTGGGATGGAATCAAATGCCCCTCTCATTGCATGCTGTCTCACCCTCCTGCCATGCCTCCCACCATCTCTCCTCCATCTCCGGCCATCCCCTCGATCATCCCCATCATCTTTGTCATCTCCACCCCTGCCTCCATCCCTACCTCCATCTCTACCTCTACCTCTACCTCTATCACCATCTCTGCCTTTGACTTTTCCTCTCTCACCATCTATGCCTCTACCTCTGTTTCCATCTCCGCCCCCTCATCTAACTCATGCCACACGGGATATCACCAATCTCCTATCAATCAACGCTGGTCCATATGGATCTATCAACGACACTAGTCGACATGCCTACCACCACAAGTCATAATCCACAATCGTCCCTAGATCTATGATCCCTCCCCTCCATCCCCACTATTGTGTCACTAGAGGGTCATCCCACAATAATGGGTTACACTTTTTGGCCAAACTTGACATTGAAATCAACATTTTCAAAGAAAAATTCACTTTCTGACACTTATAGTAGGTAAACTATTAGGAATTTGAAAATTATGTAAACTAGTGATTTGTGATATTTTTTCTGTAGATTTTAAATGTACTTTTTTAAAAAAATTGAAATTAAATTGTAATTTTTTTGTGTCTCCTTTGATAACTAGTTTTTAATAGTAAACAACATTTTTAAAAAGTGGTGTGTACTTCGGCACGCATAACTTTTTTTCTACAAAGGATAAAATTCTAATTCTTTTGAATTTAGGTTGGTAACACAAGTATCTAGTTCTTCCATTTTTTTTCATAGCATTTTGTTGAATATTTTTCTTTTAATCAAGTTTTGAAGTCAAAACATTTATAATTTAGACATAGGTACACTTCGACACACATAACTTTTTTGGTATGTATTGAAATTCAATTTTTCTTTTTTTGTTAGAACGAGGACATCAATACCTAGTGGATATAAATTTTTCAATTTTTTTTCCCTCAAATTTACTATTTTTCCACAATGATTTTTCATCAAACTTGACATTCATTGAAAAACCTATGTACAGTAAAACTAAAAAATAAAATATAAAATAAAAAATATATATATTAAATAGTCATTGGAAAGCACATTTCGATCACTACAATCATCCAACTTGGTTTATCGAGTTCACTCCATTTGAACCTCCTTCCCAAGCTTCGATAGTAAAAAATATGCATAAATTTTGAAATGGTGGAGGGAAAGCTGAAAAAAGGGGGTTCATTAGAACCCCCCTTCTAATGAAGGGGGTTCATTCAAACCCCCCTTATATTGTGAAAAAGGGGGCTCATTAGAAGGGAGGGGGGTTCATTAGAAAGGGGGAGGGTTCATTAGAAGGGGGGTTCATTAGAAGGGGGGTGGTTCATTCGAACCCCCTTCATTAGAAGGGGTAAACCATTTTAAATTTTTTGATGAGAATTTCTAATTTTTCTTCATTCAAAAAATTGTAACCCACTATTGTGGGTTTACCCTAGACCATCAATCTACTGCTTCAAAAAAAGTATGGGAATAGGAAGACCCCAAGCTCCCTCCCTCGAGGATCTGGCATACTCAGTTGTGCCTATAGGTACACCCTGCTACTCTCCAAACTATCTTAGGACACGCTATGGCAGATACATCTCTAGGATGAGCTGACTATGCACTATCCTCTCAATCAGATAGTGATACTGTCAGCAAAAACTAAGATGGTCATCCTTGTGATCCCACTGCTCAGTCTCTATAGAGCCTCCAAATGAATGTAATCATGGTGACAATCTGATGGCGCCACAAACATGTCTCTCCAATCCTTGTCTGTTGTAAGACACCGACATAGTAATAAGCATAAGGCATACCCCTTGTGAGTTGTGGTCTCTGGATGGGAGGATGAAATATAGTTGCATGCTCCTAGGCCCATATCATTAGAAGTGTCGTGCCACACCCAATGGTCTGTCCCCTCCTCTAAGCCACCTCGTGAAGCTGATGGTAGAGAATACCTAACAAATAAGGCCCCCAGGCATAAAATGTCTGGTCTCACCTCATGCCCACTAGCACATCACTCCAACTAGTGGGAAACCGGGCATAATGCTCCGCCATAAACTCCTAGTGGATCTTATATCTCTCGATGTTGAGTCCTACACCTTGATCATGATAGTAGGTCGTGAAGGTCTAATAGCCATGCTGAGGGTCATAGATGATCCTCTCTCCTCAAATCACAAAATGAAGGATACAGTAGACATCCTCCAATGTCACGGTAGCCTCTTCAGTTGGTAGATGGAATGAGCATGTCTTTGAATGTTATCTCTCACATAAAGTAGTCAATAGTCCCGTATTTGCCCAAATAATGAGCATATAGGAAACATAATATAGACCTAGCTACATCAACCATCACTACTGAATTTGATAGCATTTTTCAATGACCATTCATCGGTAGTTCGACAAATCTTTGTTGGACAAGCAACAAAATGGTAAAAATATTTTTGTTGCTATATTTTGTCGAGAGGATGACGATGAATTAAACTTCAAAATAACGGCGATCAATTGCTAGTCATCTCCATAGTGAAATGGCTCAGACTTTCATCGGAATATCGACAAAAACTTCATGTATCCACCAACAAATTACACCAAAAGTTCGTCGCCAGTTCAACAAAATGGGCAAGGAGTAGAGTGGAGATAACACCAGACGTTCGTCACCATTTCGACGAAATGGGAAAGGAGTAGCATCAAAAGAACACCAAATTTTCATCAAACTTGCAGTGAAATAGGAAAGTAGTGTCAAAACAACACTAGGAGTTCGTCAAAATGGTGACGAAAAGAACAAGTAGTAGCATCAGAAAAACACCAAAAGTTTGTCGAAAGTGCGACGAAATGGGAAAGTAGTAGCATCGAAACAACACCAAAAGTTTGTCGAAATGGTGATGAAATGGGCAAGGAATTACGACGAAACCTTCATCGCAGCTATAGAAACTTTGTCAAACCTTTTCGTTGATTCCTCGGTGTGTTTCGTCAAAATTGCGATGAAGCATCAATTTTTTTTTTTTAAATTGTGGAAATGTACCATTATAGAGACTAACGACTGATCATACATACACACTGCATATTGGTTTGATGCTTCAAATGATGCATTTCTTATATTGAAAAGTGCATTACCTTATTGAGCTTCTCTTTGTTTCAAGAATATTTTAATATTCTCTACTTAGCAGGGCCAACAACGTGATGGTGGAAGCTCATTTGGCCCCTCCCCCCCCTCACATCACTCTCAATTCCCCATACCCAATCATATAACATTAATCATTCATTCATCCATTAATAACATATAACATTCATTCATTCATCCATTAATAATATCTAACATTCATTCATCCATTAATAACATCTAACATTCATTCATTAACATATAATATTCATTCTTTTAGTTTTTACATATTATCAAAAATATGGTTGTCATGTTATGATTACAATCACTTTTTTTTCTTTTCTTTCTTAAAGCTACATAAAGTTGAAGAGGAGTATCATTTTCTAAATCAATATATGTCCCCCCTTTATTTGTTATGCCCTTTGCTCATGATCTTAATGTTCGTGTAGTCTTCTGCTCATGACGTCGACACCGCTGCAAGGGGGGATCTGTTGCAATAAGAAAGAAATGTTAAATTGATATATTTTATTATTATTGTTACACGTATTTCATTAATTAAAAGAACATTAGAGTGGTTCACTTTACCTGATGGGTCCGCATTATGTTCCTAAACTTTTTTTATAGACTCATGTTCAACATGTTGAGTACCCTCTAAATCCTGATCTATAGTTGAAACACGAAAGGTTACATTAATTAATACACCAATTGAAATTAAATATGTTTAAGAGAACATGAGGGTGGTCCTCTTTACCTGATGGGGCCACATCAAATTCCCGATCTTCTCAAGCCTGATCATGCTCAACACGTTGATCACACTCTACATGCTCTAAAATTGAAACATAAAAGGTTATATTAATTAATACACCAATTGAAATTAAATATGTTTAAGAGAATATTAGGGTTGTCCTCTTTACCTAATGGGGCCACATCATATTCTTGATCTTCTCAAGCTTGATCATGCTCAACACGTTGATCACGCTCTACGTGCCCTAAAGTTGAAATACGAAAGGTTACATTAATTAATACACCAATTGTAATTAAATATGTTTAAAAGAACTTTAGAGTGGTCCTCTTTACCTGATGGGGCCACATCATATTCCTAATCTTCTCTAGCCTGATCATGCTCAACATATTGATCATGCTCTACATGCTCTAAAGTATCAGGATGCACACCATGACCTTCATCTGCATGTTGTGCTTCACCCTCACCAGGCTGCGTTCCAATGTCATGTGCAGTATTATCATTGCTTGAATGTTTAAAACAAATAGGAATGTAATTACTCTATGGTGGAAATTAATATTGAATAGATTGCACAAGTATTCAATTTTAAATAAACTTTATTGAGTTTATTTACCTGCATGTCGGATGTAATGGAATATTGTGTTTGCCCAGCCAAGACTCTTAGGCCTTCAGCCACGACTCCATAGCCTGGATGGAAGGAAATCTTAGGTCCTCTTTTGTGGGAACTCTGTTGAATTCAGAGCCCTATACTTTTGCATAAGATCATGAATTTTTCTTCTATGGTGTGATAAAACCAAAATTGTTTTCAATTTATTATAATTTGGATGCAATATTTCATTTATTGATACTTACAATTCATGTGGCTAATTTCATATAACCATCAGAGCCAAGTTTGTGTTTCCTGTGCTTTTCTTGTCTTGCCTTTGTTGCCTTCGATGTGTCGAGCAACCTATGAAAAGTTTGAAATATGTTAGATTATGTAAAAAGAAAGAGTAATCAGTATATAATTACATTGTTGATAGTATCACACATAGTATACTACTTTTTAAAAAAATTTAATGGCATTTCCATAGCATACAGACATTGAGAGCAAATAAAATATAGAGTTCAATCCACGAATTATAGAAAATAGATTTTTGTTGGTTATATTCATATCGCTGATTACATTGCACAAAACATACTACAACTGCATAAATATCGATGGTGACAGTTGTCTATGCTTCCACATTTTTCGTGCATGTCTACCAAAGCATTTTATCAAACAATTCACTACCTTGCTGCTATGGCTAAAAGTGTAAAATAGGTGCTTTCAAACACGCTATGGATGCTTGGAAAAAATCTATCAAAGCATAAAAGTAAGCAATAGCATAGACAAGGCAGTGAACTATTTCAAAAAATGCCTCAAATAAATGTGGTTTCATGGTGATGGAATGCCATGACAATCCATAGCAATTTTCTTGTCATGGCATTCGTTATGGCATTCCATCACCATGAGACCACATTTTTTTGAAGCATTTTTTTGAATAGTTCACTACCTTTTCTATTCTACCACATTTTTCATATATACATGTCTACCAAATCATTTTATCAAATAGTTCAACACCTTCATGCTATAGCTAAAAAGTAAAAACCTAAAATAGGTGCTTTCGAACAAGCTATGGATGCTTGGAAAAAATCTACCAAAGCATAATAGTAAGCAATAACATAGACAAGGCAGTGAATTTTTTGAAAAAATGCCTAAAAGAAATGTAGTCTCATGGTGATGAGTGCCATGACAATCCATAGAAATTTGCTTGTCATGCTTGTCATGGAATTCATCATGGCATTCCATCACCATGAGACTACATTTATTTGAGACATTTTTTTCAAGCAGTTCACTTCCTTTCTATGCTATCGCATTTTTCATACATGTCTACCAAAGCATTTTATCAAATAGTTCATTGCCTTGCTGCTATGGCTAAAAGCCTAAAATAGGTGCTTTCAAACAAGCTATGGATGCTTGGAAAAAATCTATCAAAGCATAATAGTAAGCAATATCATAGACAAGGTAGTGAACTGCTTCAAAAAATGCCTCAAAGAAATGTGTTCTCATGGTGATGGAATGCCATGACAATCCATAGCAATTCGCTTGTCATGGCATTCGTTATGGCATTCCATCACCATGAGGCCACATTTTTTCAGAGTGTTTTTTCAAATAGTTCGCTACCTTTTCTATGCTACCACATTTTTCATATATACATGTCTACCAAAGCATTTTATCAAGCAGTTCAATGCCTTCATGCTATGGCTAAAAATTAAAAACCTAAAACAAGTGCTTTCGAACAAGCTATGGATGCTTGGAAAAAATATAGAAAAGCATAATAGTAAGCAATAACATAGAAAATGTAGTGAATTGTTTGAAAAAAATCCTAAAAGAAATGCAGTCTCACGGTGATGGAATGGCATGACAATCCATAGCAATTTGCTTATCATGGAATTCGTCATGGCATTCCATCACCATGCAAAGACTACATTTCTTTGAGACATTTTTTTCAAGCAGTTCACTACCTTGTCTATGCTACTGCATTTTTCATACATGTTTACCAAAGCATTTTATCAAACAATTCATTTCCTTGCTGCTATGGCTAAAATCCTAAAAAAAGTGCTTTCAAACAGGCTATGGATGGTTGGAAAAATCTACCAAAGCATAATAGTAAGCAATAACATAAACAAGGCAGTGAATTGTTTGAATTTTTTTTAAAAAGAAATGTAGTCTCACAGTGATGGAATGCCATGACAATCCATAGCAATTTGCTTGTCATGGCATGCATCATGGAATTCCATCACCATGCAAAGACTACATTTCTTTGAGAATTTTTTTTCAAGCAGTTCACGGCCTTATCTATGCTACTATATTTTTCATACATGTCTACCAAAGCATTTTATCAAATAGTTAATTACCTTGCTGATATGGCTAAAAGCCTAAAACAGGTGCTTTCAAACAAGCTATGGATGCTTGGAAAAATATATCAAAGCATACTAGTAAGGAATAGCATAGACAAGGCAGTGAACTATTTCAAAAAATGCCTCAAAGAAATGTGGTCTCATGGTGATGGAATGCCATGACAATCCATAGCAATTTGATTGTCATGGCATTCGTTATGGCATTCCATCACCATGAGACCACATTTTTTTGAAGCATTTTTTTAAATAGTTCACTACCTTTTCTATGCTACCACATTTTCATATATACATGTATACCAAAGCATTTTATCAAACAACAACACCTTCATGCTATGGCTAAAAAGTAAAAACATAAACAAAAGCCAACAAGCTATGGATGCTTGGAAAAATCTACCAAAGCATAATAGTAAGCAATAACATAGACAAGGTAGTGAATTGTTTGAAAATTCCAAAAGAAATACAGCCTCACTGTGATGGAATGCCATGACAATCCATAACAATTTTCTTGTCATGGCATTCGTCATGGCATTCCATCACCATGAGACTACATTTCTTTGAGACATTTTTTTCAAGCAGTTCACTGCCTTGGCTATGCTACTTCATTTTTTATACATGTCTACCAAAGCATTTTATCAAATAGTTCATTGCCTTACTGCTATGGCTAAAAGCCTAAAACATACTTTCCTTGGCCCAGTGGTGTCTTTCCTTTTTTCTTTTCAGCCTTCTCCTTTCCATCAGACACTAGGTCCCTCCACTCCCTCTCTGGAATCATGGGGGGGTGCTCATACTTTTTTTCTTCTCTAAATGTGACCTATATTGGTCCCTCACATACTTTTAATAGGTACCAACTTTCTTAAGGACCTTGGATTGGTTGAATGTTTTATCACCAAACAACACAACTAAACGTTTTATGAGCTCATCTTTTAAATCTTCATTTTGAGCATTCCACTGTGTATATATGGTGGCCCTGGAGAGCTCCAACGTAATATCACTTAGATGTTTATAAAAAACATAATTTCCTACAAAATGATCATGGGATCAATATTCTAAAAAGAGAGATCAATAAGTAAATTTCAATTGGATTATATAGAATAGTAATTAAAACATTTTAAAGTACCTGGGACCTTCTCTATCTTTATGGGAACGAAATCCTCAGTCACCACAAGTGTGACTGGCAATGTTCCAATACTAGTAATATGGGAAGATCTAGGAAATGTTGCTAAAACATCACTAGTACTAGTGGCCTCTACATCCCTAGGTACATGTCCTAATGCATGTTCTAGTATGTGTTCACTTCCAAAGGATGCATTAACGGATGCCTACATGGTATGTGTTTCTGACATTTCAGATGACAATATAGGCACAAATGATGGGATTAGATGATGTGATGTATGTGTACGAAGATTAGGATGGACACTTGTACCGACCCTTACTCCTTAGGAAGCACTTGTAGTACCCTGATCATGCCCAGGAGCATTATGAGGAGGAAAATAACCCTATAAAAACAACACATATTTTAGTTCATGACATAAAAGAGTACAAAATATAAAACCATGAATGAACTTATGTTATAATAAAAGACCTCATGACAACTTACTTGCAAGTTTTTTAATCTCTTAGTAAATACTTTAACCCTCTCTCTTATCTCATCTATTTGAGGCACTATGAACATCAACTTAGCCATTTCTTCATTGCATTTTTTTTGGAGCTTCTTTATCATATCGAAAGGGTTTGCTGAATAAGTGATGTCATCATCACAAAATATTGACTGCACCTCACTATGGATTATCTCCTCTATTGCTAGTGCCTTTCCTCGATCAGTCGACTACAACAAGAATATTAAAAACATTATCAAAATTAACCCAAAAAATTTATGAAAAAACATAATAATAAAACATTTTGCTTGTATCTAATTTGTATTGTGTACTGTTTATAAACCTTACAATATTCCCTAATGCTTTTGGCCTTTCGTCAATGTACATAGCCACACCTTTATTTTGATCCTTATCTTTTAGTTGTATATAATTTTCTAATAGTGCATACCTATGCATACTTCGTGTATATCGAACCAGTTGCATCCAATCTTTGTAACTATAATAGGGTCCAACATACTCCATGAATTAAGTAACTTTGTCATAAAAGACCTTTATGTTGTTCATGCAAAATAGGCCTAAACCATGTGATGATGATGGTTTGATGCGATATATCCTCTCATCGACACAAAAATCATTGTTTATTGGAGGAAGTTCCTTGGGTACCCATTGTTTTCATAGATGTTTGTACCTCAAGGGCACCTCAATGTCACCTATGCTCTCATCATCATAAGAACATGACCCCCCTTTAGCAAGAAAAAATTCCATGCATTTATAGAATTTTCTTCTAATCTTTTGACCTCTAGTTGATCTCCCTCTTTTAGACATACTACATGTCTCACTTTCCTCTTCTCTTCCTAAATTTCCCTCGCTCAAGGAAGACAGATTTGACAAATACCTATTTGGTGGTACTTGCACTCGTAAGGATATTGGATGAAGTTCTTTCATGCTGATGTGATCCCAAGGTGACATTATGATTAATCTATCATTTCATCGCTATAATTTCATAGGTTATAAGGTAATCAAGTCTTGATAGATTGCAAGCTATTGTTACTACCATCCAAATGTTTCCATCAGAAATAAAATCTACTTAACATTTTAACTCCCAAACTTTGTAACAAGTGTTAAATGTGACTATGGTCCACCACTTACACAACCAAGGCCTCAAATGTATTCTCTAATTGTAATCAAAGGACTTTTTCTCTTCATTCAAGTAAATAAACTTGAAGGGAAATGCCACCAAGTGGTTTATTGGACACCTACATGACTAAAAATAGCAGTGAATTTCTATTTAATTTCTATATGTCTAAGTGGTTAACGGGGAGGGAGTGTGTATTAGGCCTGGTTAAGTCATCATAAGTTTACGCTTTGGCAATAATTTTTTTTCATATTAAATCTTCCTATGTCTAATTGCTAGGAGATTTTTGGTATGTTTTAAGGTAGGATGATTGATGAAAGAGCCCAAAGACTAGCCTTTCTCCATGGTATCCAGGTACACATAGCAGCAGTCTTCTCTTATACAATTGGACATGATTTAAAGAGCTTAGCTAGGAATTATTCACTTAACCTAAGGTTTTCTCATAATTCCATCATTGGAATAGTATGATCAAATTATTCTATTATGAAGAATTGGTCTATGTGCCTCTAGTAATCACTATAAATGTTTGTAAGGATAAAATGACTAATTGCATCAGGTAGGAGAAATCAACTTTGAGTTCTTCAAAGATTATATTCCTCTTTTCATAATTTTTAAGGGTTGTGTGTGGAGGAGGTTATCACTACCAAGAAGGGAGGAGACCTTTCCTTGTATTCTTTTATAATTTTCATTATTCTTATTTATTTTACACCTACATTTACAAATACACATACATATGCATTTACTGTTTTCATTTATTTCTCATGTAGTTTAATAGTTTGATCGATTTCATATTATATGTGTTGAAGACTTTAGAATTTCAATTACATTAATTCATGGATATGTTGTATCTATAACACTACAAAACCATATGCTCTTTGCATTTACACTTGCATTTAGAAATACACATTTATATACATAGATATAGATTTCTTTAATGATATGTTGCATTTATTGTTCTAGGAGAGCATCTAGTAATTGCATTTACATTTACATTTAAAATAATACATATATATATATGTGTGTGTGTGTATGTATATCATTTATATTCAGTGTTCAAAAACAACCCATTAGGTCTGCACATGGATAAAAATTCATAAAATCAGATCTCCCATACATGTTTTGTTGAAACCTAGGCTTGAACCTCTCATTTCACATGCTTTTCTTCACAAAACTATTAATGACAATAGTTATACGTTCTTTATTTCTCATTCTATGCCCTATTCATGCATCCTACAATTACAACAGTATCCATGGGGCCTCTTACACAAGCTACAGTAATCAAAAAAAGTGTAAGAGGCACTTTATATCATGTTTGGACTACAAAACCTTGAAAAATAGGGTAACTCAGATTATGATTTGTTGGTGAGCTGTATGGACAAAATCATTAGCACCAACTCATTCTTGGAGTCTTTTGAAAGAGAAGCAAATCAAGTGGTTGTTAAGTACAAAACTTATAGTGTCAAGGTGAATGAGGTGATCAATTTTGATTGGCCAACTCATGAAGAGTACAAGGCCGAATTGGCTGGTGACACGTGTGCTTTCTGGCTCGATGCTTGTTTGCTCCTCCTTTTTATATAAGAAGGATTTCAAGGCCAGAAGTATGAGTTAGCAAGTTAGATATTTTTGGTCGAGTCTAGATGAAGTTGTAGAGAAAATTGTAAAGTCTGATGGTTTTAGGGAAAATGCAATTTAGGTTTTGAGTCATTTTGTAGTAGGTTTTGAATTCATGGGGATTTGATGTTTTATGATAGTACTAGCATTTGAATTGATATGATTAATTCAAACTCATGTCTCTCCATTGTACAAGCATATCTAAATTTTGAATAAAATTCATTCATCTCACTATTGTGGTGTGTATGATTCTTGTTTTAGGTTTAATTCAAGGAATTAATTAAAATGCTTGAATGGGATTGTAGGTGGATATCTTCTGTATAAGCTATTTTATTTTTTGTCTTATCTTATACCATTTTATGAGAATGGGGGTGCCAATGTACGAGAAGATCTTTGGAAACTAGGCATGAAAATTGAAGGTTAAAGAGAATGGGGGTGCCAAACTTACAGTACTCATTGCCCCTTGGTCGTCAATTTTTCATGAGTACCCTCAACGTCATCCTTGGCGCTGGTATTGACCTTATTTTCACTCCTTCAAACTCTTTCTCAGTGCTAATATTGACCTTGTTTTCACTCCTCCAAACTCTTCGTCGGTGCTAGTATTGACCTTGTTTTAACTCCAAACTCTTCCTCGGCACTGGTATTGACCTTTTTTTTACTCCAAACTCTTCCTCGATGCTGGCATTGACCTTTTTTTCACTACTCCAAACTCTTCCTCGGCACTGGCATTGACCTTACACTTGTACAATTTGACGAGCTACACCCTGGTTTCATTAGCTTTTATAGTATATTAATTAAGTTTAAAATTTTGGTACCATTTAGGTAGGTTTTAATATTCTACAATATAGTTAAGTATATATTAGCTATATTTTACAAATTAAATAATATAATTATTCAACTTATTATAATTAGATATTATATTCTTTAACAAAATTATTACATACATATAAAATTATTATAATTAATAATTAATAATAAGTATATTTTTATATAATACAAAATATAATTAATATAATATATATTTAATATAATAGTAATATATATAAATATGAGAGAGAGAAACTAAATTTTGATTGGTTGTTTCATGTCAACAATCCAAGGATGGCATGTGTCCTTGGGGAGTTATGCTCAAGGTACTATTCCATTTGATTAAAGATATGATAGTTATCCTTTAAGACCTCTTCAATGTACCCATTGCACACTTAAGGAGAAAAAGATAAATATAGGGAAGAAAATATAGAGAGAGAGGGAGATAATGACAAACATACAAATATAAAGGGATACAAAGAGATAGAGAGGGGTAGAGAGATAAAGAGATAAGGATGAATAGATAGAGATATAGGGAGGGAGGGTTAAGGGTAGAGGGTAGAGGGTTTATTAAGGTTTAAGGGTTTAGGGTTTAGGGTTAAGGGGATAGAGATAGAGGTAGTGAGTGAGTGAGAGAGATACCTAAGGGAGGGAGATGAGGTAGGATATTGAAGATACTTGAGAGAGAGAAAGAGAGGGAGATAGAGGGAAAGGGAGAGAGATATATATAGAGAAAGAATTAGGAGGGGGAAGGGAGAGGGGAAGAGGGGAAG